>CAUYPK010088889.1:0-18679 GCA_963574355.1 Loris lydekkerianus
TGACCCCTGGATAATGCCCATTGATGGGACTATTTCCTTTCCCTTCTTTCTCTGTTCAAATTAAAAAAGACTTAACAGATATCATTAACTGCAGCTTCAATATGGGTTAATACTACAACATGGCTGTCACAAAAGACAAGCCGAAATGAATAAGTTGAGTTTGTAAGATGCCAAGAGCTCTCAAGGTCAACATCTAACATCCCAGGGCAAAAGGCAGCAGTTCCTTCAGCAAGTGGACTCCCCTAATAAGGTTTCCTGTAGCCACACACCACCGAATTGGTTCAGGGCTGTGCCAGGCAGGCTCTCGCAGAAGTCAGTTGACACGCCTCAAGGAGTTAGGCTGAGGAGGATATCATGAAGGGATCATGCACAGAGGTGTGGGCAGGGTTAAGGGGACTCCGCAGGAGTCATTGAGGTATCCAGAGACTACAACAGCATGACATCGTTGCCACCCTGGGCTTAAATAGATGAAGAAAAGGAACAGCCTTAACAAAGCTGGTGAGAGCTGGAGGATCAGACAGGTCCACCCACGGCCAGATAGGAAGGTTGCCAGGGGAATAAGTGTGCAGCCTCCCTCTCCACTCATCCTCTACTCTCCGCTGCTGGCCAAACCCAGCTGAAAGTCAGAGAGCTGGAGAAACTGACGTGCAGCCCAGGGGACACTCGGGGGATCCAGGCAAGGCAAGGTGGACTGTGGGTCTGGGGATAATGGAGGATGAGCAGCATGGGATGGGACGGGGCGGCAGAGTTAAAGGTCCTTGGAAACTTTTTAAGGTAGCAAAGTTTATAAGGATTTTATGAATGCTGCTCTCTCTAAATTAATCTTGGTCCGGAGATTTCACCTGACCCCTATGACATTGGAAGAACATTATGAGGCTAACACAATCTCCTTGGATTCTCCATCTAGTGGCCTCTGTCTTAATTTACACTCACCCCAGGACCTTGCAAGACAGATCCTCATTAACCATAAGAAACCAGGTCACAGAGGGAACAGCTGGTAGACATGGCCATGGAAAGGACATGGCTTCGGGAGTTACGAGACATGGACTGTCACATGCAAGGGGAAGCTGTCTTTTAATCCCTGCATCTCTGGAGGGCTGAACTCAAGAAAAAGTCAAGTCAAGTGGAAGATAGAGGCTCATTTCAGTTTGATATAAAGAAAACTCTGGGTACAGACTTCTGACAGTGTAAAACTTCTCTCCTGAAAAGCCAGGGGAGACTACTGGAGAGGGAAGTCTCTCTGGGTTCAAATTCAGGTTTTTACTACTTACTAGCTATGTGGCCCTTGGAAAGTTAACTGATAATCTCTGTGCCTCTGTTTCCTTTTTCAAAATGAGGATAATGCTAATGCTTACCCTAACTATCCTAGTACTGGTTGTGAGTTGTGTGGATTAACCGACTTGGGACCGAGCCTGGTTTATAATAAGCACTCACCGAATGTTAGCTGGTATTACAGTATCATGATGATTTTTGTCTTCATCATCTTCATCTTCCTCAAGGCTGCTATGAATTGGGGGGCGGGGGGGGCGATCAGCACTCAGCTGTCAGGCTAGATTCAACCCTACTAGCGAAGTGGTTCATGTTGTCAAATCTTTGGGCCTCTGCTTCCTTGTCTGAAAATGTAAATTATATTGACATTTACTTCACAGAGTTGTTATGACATTTAAAGATAATTCCTAAAAAGCACAGGCCTTTACTAGTGATAACTGCTCAGTAAATGGACTAAGTCCTGTTGGAGTGGGTGGCCTCTGAGACCATTCTTATTCTAACCTTCTATAGTTTCTTGATTCAATTCTATGTATTGCTTTTAGTGGAATCTGGAGAAGCTCGTTCTTTGTTTTTGTTTCCTTTTCCTTTTCCCTCTTATCTTTCTACTGCTTTCCTGTCCATTTCCTCCTTCCCCAGGCCAAAGTGGATAATGAGATCCTTAATTACAAAGACCTGGCAGCTCTCCCCAAGGTTAAGTCCATCTACGAGGTACAACGCCCCGACCTCATTTCCTACGAGCCTCATTCCAGATACACGTCCGACGAGATGCTGGAGAGATGTGGCTATGGAGAGGTATCATGTCTGGCCCTTCTCTTCTGGGCTATTGTTGGAAAAGATGTCTTCCAGGGTCCCCAGCCCTCTCCATCACAGATGGCATGGCCTCCACTGCACTAGACCCTAGACACTTCTAAACTAGAATTTATAGCAAACATTTTAAACTCGAGAAATTTCATCCAAAAATCTGGCTTCTGGCTTTTCTTGAAAAATCAGAGCTGGCAACATTAAACCTGTATTTCCAGCCCCTGGAAGTGGTAGAAGCGTCCCCTGTAGGCAGGACATGAGCCCCGGCCCTTTCTCCTCAGTTACTACCAGTCCCTGTTAACCCCAGCAGTGAGGACAAGAGCCTGTGGTCACTTATTTTTTTCTTTTAGTGGAGAAATTTTTCTTCTACTCAGCCCATGACTCTCATCTCCTGCCAGGCTCAATGGCCATTTAGGTTTATAATCCCTGATTAGGCATGTTCTCTGGTTTTGCACTTGGCCTTGAGCCACAGTGCTCAGAAAAAAGACACTTTTGTAAAGACTCAGCATAGATGGTTTTTGAAATCATTAAATGGTGCTTAACAACAGAAAGTGTTCTTTGGAGAGGGCAGAGCAGCCATTACACTAGCCGTCCTGGAAGTCTATATCCCAGGAGATTCCTAACTCCATACCAGGCCCCCCTTAGCCAATTTAGAACATAAGAAGCCCCGGTCTGCTGGGCAGGGACCCAGCTTGTCCCAGCTCCGCCATAGCTAGCCCTGTGACCTCGGGCAAGTCCCCTTCCCCTCTAAGGGATTGGGGTGCTATTTGGTAAAGAGCCTAATGCTAAGAATATCTGGGTTCTGGCCCCTGAAATGGACTGGAAAAAGGGATCATGTGTTTGGTAGATGGTGATTCTCCTGAAGTTAGAAATGACAAACAAGGGCCACAGCCAGACCCCAGATTTGATGTTTCAGTTACAAAGAGTATTTTTAAAATAGTAACTAGTTGTCAACATGCAAACATTAGGAGACTTCACACAAGAATCTGCATTTCTGATGTGTGTTGTTAAACTCAGAAATGGTGTTACCACAGGCCCACCAGCATGGCCCGGGGCTCTGAGCAGCTGCTGCCCTCTGCAGTCAGGACATGGCATCTCCACCTGCACCAGACACCAGCCCAGCTCTCATTAATGGCAGCATCCTGGCCCTATTTGATTTTCTGTCCTCAACATTTCTGTCCTCATGAATCACAGAGGAGTCATGAACCAGTAGAGAAGGAAGAGTGGTGAAAATAGCTCTCAGTACACCATGGAGAAGCCCGGAGTCTGAGTCAATACCTGCCACTTCCTCCCCAAGAAACCCAGAGTGGTCCTGAGCCTTCACATTTACTTTCTGGGCCTTGGTTTTTCCATTCATACAAGGAGGGCATAATCTCAAGGTTCCCTACCTCCTATCAGTAGTTCTGACCTTCTGGAGAGAGGTCTCTAGGGGATGCTGTGGCTCTCTCACTGCTGAACCATGTGACAATGTTTTGTCCCTTCCTTTCACCCTCTCTCTCCTTTCGCTCCTTCCACGACTGCCTTCAAACTCTTCACTTCTAAGTCGCTGGGAACATTATCTCCCTACTCCCAGGTAATTAAGCTGAAATAGAATTAAGTTGATATATAATTGTGTCACTCTGTGCTGACCAAGAAGACCCCAGACTTCACCCGTCCCCAGCCCCTACAGGGAGGCCAAGCCCTTGACCACTGTGAACTTCCCAGCCAGGCAGTATGGAGGAGCTTAAGGGCATGCCCTCCAGGGAGCAGCAATGGAATAAAAGAGGGGAGAACCCCATGGCCTAAAGCTTCTGAGGCTCCTGGTCAGCATTCCAGGGACTGACCCATGGGTTCCATTCAAGGGACAGCTAGTGATGATGAAGCTTGGGATATTCTCTGCCCTCTCCTTGGGCTGCGTATGACTCAGTGAGGGAGTCTCTGTATTCATATCTCAGCTCCAGAATCCCAGGTTCCATGTCACACACCCACTTGCCCACTAGGCCACAGAGCCCACCTAACCATGGCCTTGCTCACAGCACATTTCCTCCCCCAGGACATCTATGAGAACCTGGACCTCCGCCAGAGACGGGCCTCCAGCCCAGGGTACATCGACTCCCCCACCTACAGCCGACAGGGCATGTCCCCTACCTTCTCCCGCTCGCCACACCACTACTACCGCTCTGGTAAGGAATAGGAAGCCCCAGAGGGAGAGGAAGAGCCTGGGGACAACGCAATGACTTGGTATCCCTGGGCTGCAGAGCCTGCATGAGGCTTCCTCAGGGTCTCTACTACAGGTGGCCCTCCTGAGACCTGTGGCCACTTGGGTGAAGGGCTGGATCTCTCTGAGTCTCTGAAGTGTCCCTGGCAGGGCTAGAGAGAGGGTACATGGCACTCAGATGTGGCAGGTGGGTGGTGAGCTGCCAGGAAAGCAGGTGACGGGCAGCCCTGTGACCCTGACAGTGAGAAGACACCTCCACCTACTTCTTAGGGCCTGGCCTTCCCTGAGGGCGGCACCCAGCCCACACAGCCAGGCCTTGCCCAGACGCCCTGAGGTGGAGGCGGGAGCAGGCTCTGGATGGAGGAAAGGAGCCCTCAAGGGAGGACCCGGGTGGGGTCCACTGGGGAGCTTAGAGGGATGAAGACCCCTTCACAAGCTCCGTAGAGTTGTTTCTTACAACCCACAAAATCTGACTTGACAGTCCAGCCAGGAGGCAGGGTCAAGCTTGTTTCTGCAGACGCAGTGCATGACAGCCAATGCTGCTTCCGACCCGGAGCCTGAGCACGCCGGAACGCCCCCGCCACCCCACCCCTGCTGTCATCACCTCACCGCTTCCTTAAATGCCACGCGTTAATGCCTGTTTTCTCTGTGCCTCTGTTCTCTCTGGGGACCACTGCCTGCGTGCCCCAGGGGCTGAGAGTGGCCGGAGCTCTCCATACCATAGCCAGTTAGATGTGAGGTCCTCCACTCCGACCTCTTACCAGGCTCCCAAGCACTTTCACATCCCAGGTAGGCACTGCCAGCCCAGAATTCCCAGCACGGGTGCATGCTCTGTGGGGTCTCCATACCTGAACAGCCCACTCCGTGCTACACAGGCACCTAAGAGAAGCCAGTTCCTGGGGACCCACCCTAACCAGTCACCTGCTCTAATTCCATCCACTAGCTTCAACACCCCCATGCGCATTGGTCAGCACGCTTGACAGGACCAGCCCCAGTAGCAGACCAGGGAAGGAAGGTGCAGGGAGCTGCTGTGGGGTCCCTTCAATGTGTAAAGGCCTGAGGGCACAGCATTAATGCGCAGTGGGGAGGCCTCCGGTTATGGTTACGTGCAGTGGGGAGGGCACAGCACCAACAAATGCACAGTGGGGAGGGCTGCCAGTTAGCGTCAAAGCCCTTAGGGTAGAATCCCAATGCTGCTGTTACAAGCTTATGACCTTGAACCACTTGCTTCCCCAAGCCAGGGCAGTTCCACTGAGCAGCCAGGCACTGTTGTGGGCCCAGAGGGTGCAGCTATGCTCAACCCAGTCCAGACCCTGCCTTCACAGTACTTGGTATTTATATTCTAGCGTGGTAGAGAGATAATAAATGAGTAAACAAATAAGAAAAGGATAATTTCAGGTAATAATAGATTCTAAAACAAATAAAAGATGGAACCATGAAGATGACAAGGGCAGGGCAGGCCAGGCTTCTTGAAGGTAACATTAAAGCTGAAAGATGAGAAGGAGCCAGGCTGCCAAGATCCCAGGGAAATTCATCCGGGCAGAGGGAACACCAAGTGTAGAGCCATTGCAACTGGAGGGAGTGCTAGGAGAAGAGATGGAGGCAGGCACCAGGCGACTTGCAGGTGTGGTACAGACAAGGTCTGAGTCACAGGAGAGCCAGGCCTGTTCTAACTCCCAGCTCAGTTTCTCGTTACCCACTCACTTTCCCTCCAAGAGCTCATCCTGCTGTGTCATTACACCTTTCTCAACTGGACCAGAAGGGCTCCCTCCTGCCTGTTTTTGAGGGAGGTTGGGAGGGATATTATGCTGACTTGACCCCAGCGTCCTGGGCACTCCCACCTGGAGTGAGTGGGACCCCTGGGTAGAGGCACTGGACCCCTCCCTGCATGGGTTTTGCTGAGCATGCGCCACCTGTTCCTGCACGCCCACCATTCAAGCCCCAACCCTCCTCCACACTGTCTGAATCCATCTATTCCTCTCCCCACACCTTATTTGGACCCTGTTGGGATGAGGTTGGAAGTTCAACTTTGGAAGAGAAAGTCCACCAGGGAAAGATGGCAGCCTCTTGGACAGAGTTGCTGACCATCTCTTTCTCCTGAGATCAACTGACCAAGTACTATCTTCTTTTTCTCCTCTCTTTCTCTCCCTCCCTTCCCTCTGTCCCTCTCTGGTCTGTCTGGCAGCTGGAGACAGTAACATCTACCGGAAACCCCCGATCTACAAACGGCATGGTATGGTCAGAGACAGATAGGGCTTGGCCAGACAAGGAGAGGGGGGACATTAACCATCTATGCTCTGGTGGCCCAGGCCACCAGGAGCCACATAACACATGCCACAAGACCACAACTTGGTCCTTCTTGTTGGCAGCCCCTCATCTCTCAGGGTGACACAGAGAAGGAGGTGGGTGTCATTTCAAAAGAGCAAAGCCCTCAGGTCCCCCAGCACCTCCTCAATCCCCCCTTGCCTATTGTCTTAAATTCCATGATCAGAGAAATCCTTATAAAACACACCTACCTCTAGGAGCATCACACTCCAAGACACTGATACTCAAAATTGTTCATTAGAACATGGGATGCATACAGGTTCCTGGTCCCTACCCCAGACTTGCTGCATTAGAATTTTGTGTTTATAACAGCCTTTCCAGGTGAGTCTGATGCCCAGCCCCTACTCTAAGGTGGTCTTAGTCATTCTGCTAAGACTGTATGAGGACTTGGAAAGGAGATGCAGATGAGAAAGGAGCAGGGGTTCACTTCACTCTTTCATTCAGTGTTTCTTGAAGAAACATGTTGGTGGTCCATGGACCGTATATACCTGAGAGACCTATTTAAAAGGCAGATGCCCAACCCTGGCCCTGGCCCAGATTCCTTTAGTCAGAAAGACTGAGTATGAGGCCAGACGAAGTGGCTCACACCTGTAACCCTGGCACTCTGGGAGGCCAAGGCAGGTGGATTGATTGTGCTCAGGAGTTCGAGACCAGCCTGAGCAAGCGTAAGACCCCCGTCTCTAAAATTAGCCGGCATTGTGGTGGGTACCTGCAGTTCCAGCCACTTGGGAATCTGAGGCAAGAGGATGTCTTGAGCCCAAGAGTTTGAGGTTGCAGTGAATTATGATGCTACAGCACTCTACCCATGGAACAGAGTGAGACTGTCGAGAAAGAGAGAGAGAGAGAGAGAGAGAGAGAGAGAGAGAGAGAGAAGAAAGAGAGAAAGAGAAAGAAAGAGAGAGAGAGAGAAGGAAAGAAGGAAAGGGAGGTCGGGAGGGAGGAAGGAAGGAAGGAAGGAAAGAAAAGAAAAGAAACGAAACGAAACGAAACGAAAAGAAAAGAAAAGAAAAGAAAAGAAAAGAAAAGAAGGAAAGAAAGAAAGAGGGTTTGTCCCTGGTTTCGGCCTGCACTGAACTCAGTACGAGATCCACCAAGTCCTCTTCACCAACACCTCCTGTTCTTTTTTGCAAAAAGCATTTATTGAGCCTCAGTGGAATAAGCACATTCCCTCCTCCAGGGTGCAATGGAGCAGCTGCCTCCCTGCACGCCTGCCTTGCTTACACCACTAGCTAGACCAGGGGGCAGTGAGAGTATAAATAGTGGCTCTGTGTGCTTAAGACCCTACAATTCTGACAGGCATCCTGGGTTTCAGAGGGGTCGGAGCAGGTACAAGGTGAATCTGTGAGCATGTGCACATGTGCACGGAGCTGGGGAGGACATGCCACACACAGGCCCCTGAGTGGCCACAGAAGGGCACCAACCCTGACAAAAGTAGTCTGGCTTTATATCCAGAAAAGGTTCCGGGTCCCAAGCTTCTCTGGATTTCATGGAATTTCCCAGGTGGGCTCTTCGGGGTAGCACCAGAGCAGACTCCAGAGGAGTGTAGGGTGGGTGTGGATGGCATGGACAAGTAGGCAGATGGAAAGGCTAATGTGATTGGCCAGAAGGGGCTGCCCAGACCCAAGTCAAAGAGGGAAATTCAAAAGCTTTAGAAATAAGCACTGCTAGGAGAGGGTGCATAGCCTGGGCTGACTGAAGGCTGATCCCATGACCCTGCTCTGGCTCCACAGAGCTTGTCCCTAAAGCTTTCTCATTGCTGGCTCATTTCCCCAGTCCTCTCTGTCCAGAATCTCTGTCACCATACTTTGGGCCACTGCAAGTCACTGCATGTTAGCATTTGAGTCTGCAGTGAGTCTTTGGGTCACCCTTGTCATAGACTTCGGGTAGAAACTTGAAGGCGGATGGCACCTGAGCCAGCAGACCAATTCTGACACCTGCAGATGAGGAAACTGAGACAGACATGGGTAGAATCTCCCCAGTGTTACAACTGAGTTATGGTCTTGAACAAGCACCTTCCCCTCGGCGGAGTTTAGGCACTCAAATATAAAATGATGCTCTGTGTCCCAAATGTGCCTACCAGAACCCCTGACCACTCCCCTGGGCTGAAGCCTGGCAGAGACAGGGAAAGAGCGCACAGTCTCAGCCAAGGCATTCTGCCTTCCTGAAGAATTCTCCTTGGGTCCTTTGCAGGTGATTTGTCTACAGCAACCAAGAGCAAAACAAGTGAAGACATCAGCCAGGCCTCCAAGTACAGTCCAGCCTACTCACCAGACCCCTACTATGCTGCAGAGTCTGAGTATTGGACCTACCATGGGTCCCCCAAAGGTAGCATCCCCATGGGAACCTGGGGCCAGAGCCCTATCACCACTGCCAGGGACAAAGGAAGTCAGGATAGGCAGTGACCACTCCTTCATGTGACTATTTTGAATGAGAGTATTCAGAGGGTATATAACTGAGGATTTTTAGTCATTCAACAAACATGTATGGAGGGCCAGCCATGGCCCTAGGGATATACCAGGGAGCAAAATAGACCAGGACCCTGCCCTTGTGAAGGAGACAGAGGCCCCAACCATGAGAGGGAGGTCATGATGGGGCATGCTGTCAGCTGTAAAGTAACAAAAGTGCCCCAGGTGCAGCAACTCAGCTGTCACAGAAAGGGAGACAGGAGGTGATTCAGCTGAGTGTAGAAACACATGTGCAAAGACCCAAGCTGTGAGAGCGGGTTCCACTGGAGGAAAGGAGGCTGTCAGCTGAGCCTGGAGCTCTGAGAGAGAGAGAAGCAGCTGGGGGAGGAGGAGGAGATCCCACAGGGCTTCATTGGTTGAGGTAAAGATTTTGGTTGTTATCCTAAACAGCAAGATACCATTGAAAGTAGCGACATGATCACGTTTGTGCTTCTGAGAGAACACTCTGGCTATATGGTGAAAAATGGTTTGGAGGATGGAGAGAGGATGTGGGGAGATGGGAGGGTCATATCGGCTCCCTGGCAAGGGACCTTCGTGGTCCTTGGGGCACCACCCTCCCCAACTAGACAACTTAAGCCATTCCTTTCAAGTATGGGGAAGGACTTCCATCAAGATCTACTTTGATTGAATGCTCATTTTTACTGTCCATTCTGAGCAAAGTTTCATGGACGCTCAGAGATGACTCTTTCATTACTGTCAAGGAATTCTCCGTTTAGAAAAGGAAGACACAAACAGAACTATAACCCCGAGTCGCCCGTGATCAGTACCCACAGGAGATAGTACCTGTTTAGAGGCTGCAATGGCATGGGGGTCACTCCCAGTACGAGTGGGGGGTATCTCAGATGGTACTATTTCAATCACAAATAAAAAAATAAAAAAAGGAAAAGGAAAAACCAACTTGAAATGTCTTGAGCTGGACAGGTGGAGTGGGGAGCACGTGCGGGAGCTGAACCTGTCTGTCCTTTGGCAGTGCCCCGAGCCAGAAGGTTCTCATCCGGAGAAGAGGACGACTTTGACCGCAGCATGCACAAGGTGAGCAGGCCACGCAGTCAGGAAGAGGCTTTTTTCATTTGCAAGTGACTGTGGCCAAATTCAAAAACACCTATGATAGAAAAAAAACAAAAGCACAGTTTTGCATAGCTGAAAGTCAAATGGTAGGATTAGCTTCAGGTTGACTAGATCCAATGGGTCAAAACAAAAATTAAAATGTCATCAGGAAGGTGTCTCCCTCTCTTCTCTTTGGGGGTCTCCTTGTGCTTTCACGTCATGCTCGGGGCGGTTCCTTTTCTATCGTGGTAAGTGGGAACCGGCAACCCTTGTACATTGCTGGTGAGGTTGTGAAACAGCCCAGCCTCTGTGGAAAACTGGCAGTTCCACAAAAAGTTAAACATAAAATTACTGGATGATCTGGCAATTCCACTTCTAGGTAGATACCCAAGAGAACTGGAAACGAAGACTCTAATACTTGCACACCTATGTTCATCATAGCAGCACTACTCGCAATAGCCAGAGGGTAGATACAGCCCAAATACCTGTCAACTCACAAATAGATCCGTGTATACCCATACAATGGAACATTATTGAGCCACAAAAAGAAATGAAATAAAGAAATGAAATAATGAAATATGGCTGAATCTTGAAAACATTATGTTCAGTGAAAGCAGCCAGACACAAAAGCCTGCATACATATGATTCCATTTATATGAGATGTCCAGAATAGGCAAAGCCGTAGAGGAGAACACAGACTGGTGGTTACCAAGGGCCATGGGTAGAAGGAATGCAAGTGACTGCTTAATAGGTTTAGGGTCTCCTCTGGAGGTAAAGACAATGTTTGGGGATGGGTGGAGGTGGCAGTTGTGTAACACTGTGGATGTACCAGATGCCACTGAATTGTTTACTTTAAAATGGTTAATTTTATCTGCCCATCATTGAACCGATCACTGTGGTCGGGACAGGGCATCTAGTCACAGGACAGGCCTACTTTTTTGCATCCATCCCTGAGCCCCACCTAGATCATAGGACAGCTTGTGGAAGACAACCTAAAGTCCCAGAAGGAAATGTGGGTGCTACAAGGCAGGCAAGAGGCTGGAAGGGCAGAGATGGCAGAGGTCTGCCGTGCAGGGTCCAGTCCCTCAGCCCTTCCCAAGCCTGTTCCATCTCCGTGTCCTTTCTGGTCCTTCTAACTTCATCTTGCTCTTCCCCCACCCCCAGCTCCAGAGCGGAATTGGCCGGCTTATCCTGAAGGAAGAGATGAAGGCCCGGTCGAGCTCCTATGCGGACCCCTGGACCCCTCCGCGGAGCTCCACCAGCAGCCGGGAGGCCCTGCACACAGCTGGCTACGAGATGTCCCTCAATGGCTGTAAGTGCCACTCTGGAGGCCTAGCAGGACACGGCCTGTCCTCGTGACTGGCTGGCACTGTGTTGCTGTTTGCTCTGAGAGCCCACTTGAGGCGCAGTCCATGCATCCCCTCTCTTCTTGCTCAGAGAAGCCCAATATAGTGGGTTCCCTCATCACCCCCACACAGTGCAGAAGGGGAGCTAAGGCAGGGAGCCTTCAGTAACTTGCCCAGGATCACTCACCAAATAAGTGATGCCACTCACTTAATCAGATCCCCTACCTGTTTCTATAAATACAGTTCTGTTGGAACACAGCCAGCCCCAAACTCAATCCCTCAGGCTAACAAAGGAATCAGGAGAGCCTGGCCTTGGTGGTTAGACCCAGAGCCTCCCACTTTCCTCCATCATTGGTGTCCCCTCTGGTCCTACAATACAGATTTGGCCAGGGGCTATGTGAGCCACCTGAGAAGGCCATGCTCTGCCCTGAGCAGCCACTTGAACCATCTGAAGCTCTGACTACCAGTCATATTCAGTATAAAGAAAAATGTCTTCTGATAGTCTGTATGGCTTGAAGACACAGGGGACAGCCTCCTGAGATAATGAGCCTACTGTCACTTAAAAGTATGCCACCAGAGGCTTTGTTGAAACACTTTGCCTTAAAAGTCTCTCATTGTAAGCTCCTCTCTGTTCCTGAACTAAAACACGTGCTTTCCCTGCCTCCCCCTTTTTTTTACCCCTGTGGGATTCAGTCCTGCAGGAAATCTTATCTCAGATGAATTGATGGAGAATGAAAGGTATCATTATTATGCTCCCATGGACCAGGCATTTGTAGATACATTATCACTCCTGGTCCTCAAAAAGACCCACAATGTAGAGGGATTCTTGTCTCACTTTAGAAATGTGAGAACTGAGGTTAAGCCACTTGCTCAAAGTCAGAAAGCCACTAAGTGACTTAGCTAGGATCAGACCTGAGTTAGAGTGACCCCAAGGCCATGAGCTTTTCCCTCGACTCTAGATGAGATTGAAGGTGGTGGTGGTGGTGGTGGTGGTGGTGTGGTGATGGTAAAGCCAGTTCGGTGGCATATTATATATGCATCAGTCACCCTGCTGCACACCTCACTGTATGATGTCACATAATCTTCACAATAACCCTGTAAAGGAAACACTAGCACTCCCTGTTTTACAGAGAGAAAACCTACGTGTGATTAAGTCAACTTTCTGAAGGTAGATATTTACTAGTGGCAGAGCCAAGATGAACAGATGTGTCTGCTTCCCTATCTGACAGCTGAGGGGCAATTTCCAGCCCCTGGATCTGGGCTCTGTGCAGAGCACCAATACTGCTCAGAACTGGACTCCATTCAAGGGCATCTGTGCAGTGCCTGTCACAGAGCACCTGTTCTGCATTAGGTGCTTGGCTAAGGCAGGGCAGGAACAAGACGAGGTGCAGGTGCAAGAATCAGAAACTAAACAAAGGCAAAGAAGGGGCTGAAGGAGGGAAAGAGGCCCCTTCTTCCCACTGACCAGGGTGGCTGGGTGTGGAAGCCATATCTCTTTGACTCTATATACTATTTCCACCATGTCTGTCTGTCCCCATGAGCACTGGTCTCAGCTTTTCTCTCTTGCAGCCCCTCGGTCGCACTACCTGGCTGACAGCGGTATGTTCTTCCTGTCCCGCCTTTGCCCATCAAGTCCAGGGAGGGCCCAAGCTGAGTCACCTGCAGCCCCCTGTGGCTCTGATGACCACACAACATAGATGTCCCTACACAGTCCAGATCTCCAGTAGTTCACCCCATTGTGTTTCTCAGGTTGTGGGCTTGCAGAATCAGGATTTTCATGTCCTGCAGATCCCAAAAAGAAAGAAAGAGCACATGCCTCTTGTACCCACACCTCCTGTCCCCACCTGGACACCTTCCTGTCTGGGTGCTGAGCTTGATTTCAGTTCCAGGGCCTTTGCCCAGAACCACCCCCTGGCCAGAGCACAGAAGTCTATCACAAGAAGGTGGATGTGTGCAGGCGAGGGCCAGAAGAGTGTGTGAGTGGGTGCCTTGGGTGGGCCTAGAATTCTGCCAGGGTGAGATGCTCCTAAGACAGTCAAGCTGAAAATCTGGAGATCAACAGGAAGAGGGGTTGGCCTCTGCCTCCCACCACTTCCCAGTGGATTGGGAGTAATATTGGCCCTTCGTAGCTATTTGATGACCTTGGGAAGAGGGACCCATGGCTTGAGGCTCCTGGCAATTCCTCTGGCTTCTTCTTTTCAGATCCTCTCATCTCCAAATCTGCCTCCCTGCCTGCCTACAGAAGAAATGGGCTGCACAGGGTAAGAGGGGCTGTGCTGGGGGACATTGACCCCGGGATGCTAAGAAGTCCACCATGAGCTCATTACTAGGTGAAAGCTGGGTAAAGATCTTGGCTAGAAGTGGGTTAGCTGAAATAACCCAAAGGCAATGACTCGCTCCCCTCCCTTGAGACACCTGCCTGAAAAGAGGCCTCCATGGGAGAGGCCAGGGAACAGCTAGTACTTACTGGGCAAGAACTCTGTGCCAGGGACTGAGCTAAGCACATTACCTGCACTAACTCATCTGGCCTTCACAACCTGGGAGGTCCTTACTATTATTAACGCTACTTTGCACATGAAGAAATGGAAGCACAGAGAGGTGTGGGGATTTGCCCAAACTCCCACAGCCAGTAAGGAGTAGTGCCAGGATTGGAAGCCAGGCCAGCTGACTTCCCTGTTCTATTGCCTCTAACGTGGCTTATCTCTGAGCTCTCTGATGCCTTGGTCCTAAAACCTGCATGGAAGCAGTGATGTAGTCTACAGGATGAAAGGGACTGAAGACTTGCCTTGTTCTCAGTAGGACAGCTGTGCAGCAGGAAAAGCAACGGGGCTAAGGGCAGGGCCATTGAGATCGATGTTGATTACTGAGCACCTACTAAATGCTCAAGTGCTGGGGATCCTGTAGCAAATGAGGTCACTGCTCCCATGGCGATTACACTGTAGCTGGGAGACTGACATAAACAGGAAAATATGTGATAGGAAGCCAGGTAGGAGGGTACCTAGCCAGTGCTAGGATGGAAAACGGAGTGAGGGTGGAGAAAGAAAAGGAAGTCAGAGAGGGCTGAGTTCAAACAAAAGTGAAGGACTCACTACTTGAAGCCCTGCAAGAGCCATTCAGGTGGAGGAAAGGGCACTGTCCAAGTTTCTGATGGTGAGGTGCAATGGGCCTATGCCAGTGTGGCCAGGATGGAGTGAGCAAGGTCACAGATCCAGATAGGAATGTCACTAGGGCCTCGTACACTGGTTAAGGGCTCTCAGGGCTCCTAGCAGCTGTGTTGCATGATCCAACTCAGACTAACAGTGGGATGCCTTGGGCTGTCGTGTGGAAGAGAGACTACAGAAGGACCGAGTGGAAGCCATTGACTCAAAAACAGGAAGCTGTTTTAGGGTAGAGCACCCAAAAGGGATCAGAACACCACTGGGAAGCCAGGGCCTGTATTAGCAATCCCCACCTGCTGAGAAACTCACAGACCCTGTCCTCAACACACTCGGAGTCTAGAAGTTCATTCATTCAACAGAAACTATGCAAACCGATACCTTTTCTATATGCTGGGTGCTTAGAATGTATCAGTGACCAAAGAAGACAAAGACCCTAAGGTTTCTATTCTTCTCGAGAGAAACACAAAGTAATGAATACCAAACACGTTAAATGATACACAATATTAGAAGGTAGTGCTTTGGGAAAGGAAAATCAATGAGCAGGATAAAAAGGATTGAGAATTCGTAGAAGGGGCAACTTGTCATTTTGAATAGGGTTGCAATGGCAGGTCTCATAGGAAACAGTATTTGAGCAATGAAAGAAAGCATGAGGTGAAATTCACCACATAAATAGATATATCTAAGTGTCTACTATGTGCCCAGACTCGGCACAGGACTACAGCAGTGAGTTAAGCTTCCCTAACGTAAGAAGGAGGGTGCTGAGAAGGTCCAGGTCCAAGCAGCCTTGGCCATTTTTCGGAGATGGTTTATGCTTCAGGGAGGCAGAGACGAGCTTATCTCAGGGCGGCCCTGGCTCTGTCTCCCCTGCAGACACCCAGTGCAGACCTCTTCCACTACGACAGCATGAATGCAGTCAACTGGGGCATGCGAGGTGAGTGCCAGCCTTGGCGGGCGTGCAGGGGGAGGGTTTCTCCTGGGACTTTCCTGGGACTCCAGATGGACATCTCAGAACTGCCACTTGACCTCTGGCTAACGATTGTTGCAGATTCCGTCCCTGCCCTGGGCTCTCTGCCCAAACCCTGATCTCTACCTCCTTTTCACTTCCCACTCTCTCCCTTTTCCCCTACTCATCCCTTATCCTTTCAAGTCCCCCTCCTGGGTTCTCAGAGCCATTGCACAGTCCCATCCTCTCTGAACTGCTGAGCTAGAATTTCCTGCCAGCCCCAGTGGAAGAAAACACTCAGAGCCAAATGCTCACGGTTCCCAGGAAAACGTCCATGATCTTCATGTTCAGTCCAGCGATGATCTCACTCCAGCCTTCAGCAGCTCCTACAAACAGACTAAGGCAGGAGGGTCCCACATCAAAACCTTGCAGGATTCCCCTAGAAGATGGAAGCTGTCACCCATATGCTTCACAATCTCAGATTCTACTTATTTCTATTCTAAATATCTCTAAGGCCATTTCCCCCTAAAACCATCTCAAGATCAGCCCAACACCTCTCTGCAGCAAGGGTGGGTCCTCTGCATGGTCAACAGGAGGAGGCGGTGGAGGCCAGACTTCCGGAGAGACTGAAATACGCCAAGTAGTGATGTGAAGCAAAGACTTACTGGTTCCGTTCTGTGTGTCTCTTTTCTCTCTGCAGAGTACAAGGTAAAGGAGATGCATACACCCTGGGGGTCCCTGGATTCTGGAAGCCACCACACTGGGGACCAGCAGGAGGATGACAGCACTGTCTATACAAGGGAGGGAACAGAGATAAATAACCCCCATGGTCCTTTCAAGACTTTTTCTGTCCCTCCCTGGCCCACTCTCCCTGGATCCTGCCCTAGGTCTCTGGCCTACTAAAATCAAGCCATTTCTCTGGGCCTCACAGATTGGTGGCTTGCCAGTCACCAAATATTAGACACTCACATTCAGGAGATTTTGTGCACATATTAATACCAAATGCTCCTGAGTTTACTCCCAGTAGTGTTAGTAGACTCTCTGGGCCTTGACTTTTTGGAGAATGTACCTTAAAGCTGCTGGGCAACCCCAAGGAGAAGAACATTCTCCGCCCTTCCTCCAGATTTAATCTCTGGCCCTTTCTGGTTAGAGAAGGGAGCCCGGACCAAAATACTGTATAGCTGAAAGGAAGAAGCGCACTCCCCATCACCCTGGCTGGAAACATCCTATTCCTTTCTCCTTAGATCTACCCTTATGAACTGCTGCTAGTGACCACACGAGGAAGAAACCGACTGCCCAAGGATGTGGATCGGACCCGTTTGGAGGTAAGTCTAGAAAACTGAGCGGGATCTTTTGGGTTTGAAGAGATTCCAGAGGTTGTTTTGTCTAACCCAGCTCAGGACGGGTGGGCAGAATGTGTGGCATTAAGGTCACATAGCTTGTTGAAAAAGCAGAGACTTAAACCAGTTTCTCCAGCACAAAACTGTCCTATGCTATTCTATGCTGCCTCCTTTTCCATTCAGTTAGCGTCTGCCCTGTGGTGCACAGCAACCGCCTGTCCTCACCAGGAGCTGGTGCTTCTGCAGAGGCAGGAGGAGGGCTAGATTTGGTGCCTGCCCTCAAGGGGCCCCGTAGTCTGAGGGTTGTCCATAAATCTAGTGCTTCTGATGGAGAAGGAGAGGGGAGCAGCACTGTACAGAAGGTAAAAGCATAAGTTAGTCTATATTCAAACTCAGACTCTGCCATCATTAGGTGAGCTGCTGTAGCCAAGGGCCAGCCACTCCAATCCTTGGTTTTCTCCTCTGTAAATTGGGAGTAATTAGAGTACTTCCCTTGATTTGCCAGTGCACATAGAGCCCTTAGCACAGAATCTGGCAGAGTACTGAGTGTGAAGTCCCCAGCAACTGTTAGGTTGCTGTTACTCAGGGAAGGCCATTAAGACCCGCAGTAGGTGACACAGGCTTGCAGGAAGAGGCAGGACATGGATGGGCTTTGAAGGCAGGTGGGGTCTGGATGAGACAGAGAGAGGCCCATTGTGAGTGGTGGTAACAGGGTGAGTAAAGGTGCACGGGCAGGCCTGAGCATGGTACTAGGCGTTTACCTGCCACGTGGTGTGGCGTTCCAGTGCCTGGTCTGGAACTCCTCTACACCTTAAGACTGGCGCCTCTCCCTAGAATGCCCTTCCCATCTCACCACCCTGCTCACTCCTTGGGGCCCTGCGCCAGTGTTCACTGCACCCCAGATCCTCCTTCAGGCTGAGTCGCTCACCTCTTCCTCTGCCTCCTCTAGCCTGTGTCCAGAGCGCAATCAGGCACCACTCCCCTCCTCTGTATCAGATCATCAAGGTATCCCCCTCTGCCTGACCTTGAGCCCCTTACGGGTGAGGACTGTCTGTCCTCTAACACAGGGAGAGGTATCAGGAGATGATTGTGGAATTGAGTGCAGGCTTCTGAGGCTTCTGAAAGAGGAGGCTCAGAGCTTCTGAGGCTTCTGAAAGAGGAGGCTCAGAGCTCTTTGCTCTTTAGGAAGAGCACATGAGCCGCCTAACTTGATGGTGAGAACTGGCTCAGCGTAGAGGGTGGGGGCAGAAGAAGAATGCAAGCGAGCCAGGAAGCTCTGTGAGTTCTTTCAGCTCTCACGTGCTGTGTCAGCAGTCCAGGGAAGTGGATGGTTCTCAAATTTATAACAAGGGCCTCCTCCTTCACCTTTCTCTGAGTATCTGCTGGTGCTGAAGGGGACAGCTCCCAGGGCAGCCTTGTGGAGCAGGCGCTAAGGGGTGGAAACACTCTCTGATATCAGAATTGCCCAGGGAACTTTTAAAAATATCATGCAGGGATCCACCTTAAACCAATTAATTTGCAATCTGAGGAAGGAGCTCGGGTATCAGTATTTTTTTTTTCATTTCTTTATTTCTTATTGTTGGGGATTCATTGAGGGTACAATAAACCAGGTTACACTGATTGCATTTTTTAGGTAAAGTCCCTCTTACAATCGTGTCTTGTGCCCAAAAGGTGTGGCACACACCAAAGCCCCACTCCCCTCCCTCCCTCTCTTTGCTCTTCTTTCTGATTTCTTTCTTTCTTTTTTTTTTTTTTTTGTATCAGTATTTTTTAAAGCTCCCAGGAATG
>CAUYPK010088892.1:0-30597 GCA_963574355.1 Loris lydekkerianus
TCAGTCAACCTAAGACAGGGACCAAACCATTGATGTTTGTATCCCCATGACGGGTAAGACTGAAACTGCAAGAGCAGGCAACCTAAGTCAGGGCCTATGTTTTTCCACCATACAAAAAACAAAAGAGGGAATTGTTGGGCCTTGCCATGTGCCTGAGGCCTAGTGCAACTTCCCGAGCCTGACTAGAAGTAGATCCATTGAGCTACTTCCGTGTAGCAATGACTCAGCAAGTCCCAGCTTGAAACTGCCTCTACCTAGATACAGCCAATGTGGTACCATGCCATTGGCCCAACCCTGTCACGCACCTCATCCCCTGCCTTCTTTCCCCACCTCTTCCCCATGCTCTATATAAGCAGCTGCTTGACACAATAAAGTTGAGTTCGTGCTTAAAAAAAAAAAAAAAAAATGAAATCAGAATGGAAGAGCAAAGAGAAAGAAGGAGGGAGGGGAGTGGGGCTTTGGTGTGTGCAACACCTTTTGGGCACAAGACACGATTGTAAGAGGGACTTTACCTAAAAAATGAAATCAGTGTAACCTGGTTTATTATACCCTCAATGAATCCCCAACAATAAAAAAAAAAAAGATATTAAAATGTTGAAAAATTAAAGAATAGAGGAAGCATTTATATTTTATAAATGTAATTAGAACAAGCTGATTTTATCCCAAAAAAGCACAAAGCGACTTTGCAATGATATAAAAATAAAGAAAATTTAAAATGGCATATAATGGGGAAATGTATTCCTTTTACTATTAAATTTCTTTTGAAAATGAAATATGCTATCATCAATAAAGATATAGGTTTGGCTATATTGGTTATGTAATATTGTAGGTGGATACTTTGACCACCACCTACCTATATGTGAAAGTGCAGTATAGTTTTACACTGCAAAACCAAGATTAAAAAAAAAACAAAAGTGCCAGGCGAGCGTCCGTCTTACGCCTGTAATTCCAGAACTGTGAGAGACTGAGGAGGGAGAATTGCTTGAACTCAGGAGTTTGAGACTTGTCCAAGCGAGAGTGAGACCTCAACTCATAAAAAACAAAAATTAAAAACTCAGCCTGGGGCCATGGCTTCCATAGGCTGTGGCAGTGGGATGCCCATAGCCTTAAGTCTGAGGTTGCAGTGAGCTGGCACCATTGCACTCTGCTCAGGGCATATGATGGAACTTGGTCTCAACAACAACAACAACAACAACAACAACAACAACAGGAGGCTGAAAGAGGAGAGAGGGAGAGCGAGAGTGAGAGAGAGAGAAAGAGAGAGAAAACTAAATCCAAAGCAAGTAGAAGGAAATAAATAATAAAAAGTAGAAATAAATGAAACAGGGACTAAACAACAATAAACCTTTAGAATTTTACATTTCCCCTGAAAGAGTGTAAATCTTTTTCTTTTTCTTTTTTTTTTAGAGACAGAGTCTCACTTTGTTACCTGTGGTAGGGTACTGTGGCAACCTCCAACTCCTGGGCTTAGGAGATTCTCTTTCCTCATCCTCCAGAGTAGGTTGGACTACAGGCGCCCACCACAATGCCCGGCTATTTTTTTGTTGCAGTTTGGCTAGGGCTGGATTTGAACCCACCACTCTTGGTACATGGGGCTGGCACCCTACTCACTCAGCCACAGGCGCCCCAAGTGTGTGTAAATCTTTTTCTTTTTTTGCAGTTTTTGGCTGGGGCCGGGTTTGAACCCACCACCTCTGGTATATGGGGCCAGCGCCCTACTCCTTTGAGCCACAGGCACTGCCCATGTGTAAATCTTTTTAATAACAGCAAGATACTGGCAGGAAAAAAAAAATCATTAATGTCATTACTAGTCTAAATTCTTCCCTTCAGAAAGGGAAGAATTAGGATGATTTTCAACATAAGGGTTTGAAAACTCAGACTTTCCAATTTACCTTTTGAAGGGTGGTTAATTTTACTTTGCTTTTATAGGATCCTCCTTAGTATTTCTGTGATGTTGTTTCAAGTCTGTGGTCCTCTAAGTGTACTCTCCAGACCAGCAATTTCAACATCCACAGGGGCTTGTGAAAAAGGTACAGCTGCCCTCTGCCACAGACCTACCGAATCAGAAATTCTGGAGCTGGGGTACAGCAATCCACGGCTTAACAAGACTTCAGGTGATTCTGATGCACAGCTGTTCATGTTGAAAAAGGTAGCAGGTAACTCCAGAATGACTACAGAGCTAATGAACTTTTTCAGTAGGAAGGGATCTTAAAATTAATTGTCTTCCCTTCACAGTTGAGGGAGACTGCAGCTCATCTAGGGACTTGCTAAAGTCAGTGCCGAAGATGGCGTCCTGACGTTAGGTACAGGTACTGCTTTCTCTCCTGCCACAAGAGTCCCAAGTCCCATGATGACCTTCTCTGGTACTATAAGACTGAAGACTAAATGTGAGATTGTCTCTTGTAATCAGTTAAAAAAATTGTTTTTCATTTGAAATTCCTAGGATGGCTCATTCACCATCCCTTTCCCCTTAATTTGTTTTTTTAATTTCAAAATATTAGGGAGGTACAAATGTTTCTGTTACATGGATACACTGCATAATGCTGAAGTCAGGGTTTTCGGTGTGATTGCTACCAGCACCAGGACAGTGATCACTGTATCTGATAGGTAAGTTTTTAATCCCTCACTCCGTTTCCACCCTTCCCCCTTCTTAGTTTCTGAAGTCTTTAATGTCTTTTTGTGCCCATGTATATACTCATTGCTTACTTGGCACTTACTTGTGAGAACATGTGGTGTTCCATTCCTGAGATATTTCACTTAGGATAATGATCTCCAGTTCCATTAAAGTTGCTGCAAATGACATTATTTCATTTCATTCCTTTTTATGGCTGAGTCGTACTCTATGGTATAAATGTATAGATCACATTTTCTTTATCCACTAATAAAATATTCTTTAATTTAGAAAGAAAATTCTATGTTAATTACATATGTCCACTATACTGGTAATGGATATTTTGATATAGTAAATATTTTTAATCACATCATTTAATTGTTCTAAAAAGAATTTGTATGAGTTTTGTTGCAACTGTATCCTTCAGACCTGTTGTTAAGAGGGTAGGCTGTTCAATAAAAATATAACATGAACTACAGATGTGATTTTAAATTTTCTAGTAGCCATATTTAAAAAGGTAAAAACAGATGGTAAAGTTAACATTTTATGTAATTCAATTATTCAAACTATTGTCATTTAAAAATGTAATTCTTTTGTACTCATTCTTAAAAATCCGGTGTGTAGTTTACACCTGTAGCATCTCTGAATTCAGAATGGCCTCATTTTGAGTCTTAATAGTCACATGTAGCTATTGGCTATGATAGTAGACAGTACAGATGATACTGGAATTTTACCCTTCAGTAGGTCCTTGGTCTGGAGGATTTGAAGAATGAATCCACGAACCACAGATCAGTGGTAAGATAGGACTTTTATTAGAAGTTAGAAAGGAATATAGAAAAGCACTAGAGCTTCTGGAAGGGGGAAAGAACTGAAGAACTCTTTCTCTGGAGTCTCCACGTGGGCTCTTTTATCTAGGGGTCTTAAGTCTAGAGGATTACACGTGGTCACCAGGTGGTAGATGGAAAAACATCTCTTCAAAGTTAGTGAGTGTATTAACAAATGAATGAATGTAGTTCCTCCTCCACTAGGGCGAGGTTGTCAGGTCCTTTACAGTCTTTGTCCCTGAGAAAAGATTAGGGTGTGTACTCCTACCCAAGGTGGAACCACCCTCCAAAAATCACAGGCTGCTTTGTTCATGATCTTATCAGAGTCTAGAGGGTGTGTCCTGAGAAAGGGAGTCTGCTTGTGCCTGGAAATGGGGGTCTGACTTCTGAGCTCACCTGGGCCTAGAGAATGGGGGGAGGCACCCTGTCTAGCCCTGAGTGGTGGAATCCTGTACCACAGACATAGAGCTTGCCGCTTTAAACTCAGTGCTGCCACATGTCAATCATGTGACTTAGAGGCTTCACTAATGTTCAATTTCCTATTCTATAAAATGAGAATAATAAAATTTTTATTACATTTGGTTGTCGTGATGAATAAAGCAGTTCTCTAGGTGAAGCAATCTTCGTGCTACTTGGCATATAATAAGCTCGCAATAAAAGTTGGTTTTGTTATTGTTGTATTACAAAAAAGGAGCTAATGATATTAACATTGTGTTTTCATGAAATTAAAAGTATTTTCTTACTAACCATAGAAACCAACTTTTGATCAAGGTTTATCTTTTAATCAAGGAATGTAGGACTCCATGCACTATCTTTAAAATGACACATTGTAAGAGCATTTGAAATAAAAAAGGATTATTGAATGATCTAATGGAATATATGTGTTATTTAGATTAGAGCACACTCGTCTTAACCATGGATTTCTATTTCTATTTAAAAATACCATAAACAGGATGGTTTATAAACAATAGAAATCAATTTTTCACAGTTCTGAAGGTTGGCAATCTGAAATCAAGGTTTCAGTACTGAGGTTCTGGGGTGTTGCTGAATGTTACACCCAAGATCCTGACACAAAAGGCCAGTGTTGGTGAAAGATAGGGGGTCCTTCACTAAGTGTTGGTTAAAGAAAAGTGGTTTATTCAAGGGCCAGCAGCCTGAGAAGGCAGCGAACTAGTGTCTCAAAGACCATTTCTTCCCCTTTGCTCATTGAGCATCTCATAAAAGGAAAGGGGAAAAGGGTTGGTTGCAGAAAGCAAACTGCCAGTCATCATGATTTGCTTGATGGTTATCAGCAGATTACAGGTCATTCTGGTGGATCTTATCATCAGCAGTCTGAGGTTGACCTATTCTGTACTCTTTTTTTCTTTTTATTGTTTGTATTTATTATTCTTTATGGTTAACCTTAATCATTTTAAAATTGACAAATATTGTTCTTAACTTATTCTGGACTCTTGATCTGTTTTAACTCAAGGTTGTTTTCTAATCTTGTGCCCAGCAGCTATGTAAGCAAATAGCAAGTTAAGTCTAAACTGTAGCTAGCCTCGTATTACAGTCTGAATGGCCTTTGGGCTGCACTTACAGGGAGACCTCTTTCAGAGTTAGTTGTAGATTGTAAAAAGAGCTTTCTGGGTCTCTTTTAAAAGCGTACTACTGCCATTCCTGAGGGCTCCATCATCATGACTTAATTACCTCCAAAATGGCCCAAAGTTAATATTGTCATGTTGGAATTAGGGTTTTAACATGTGAATTTTGGAGAGACAGAACTTTCAGTTCACTGCAATATCCTTCCAGGTTATCTAAGTCTAGCCTTTCATTGTCTTTGAGCTATTTTATAACTGCAAATTGTAGACAACTGATAGCAATGCAAAATAATTCTTGCTCTTAGACATGCAAATAAAGTTTGTCTGGTGGAGGTTCAATTGACTTTTCTCCCTTCTCATTCCTTGAAAAAAAGCCAGTTTTGCATCCATTTGTAAATTAATTTCAATATTTCTTTACTGAGGAAAGTTTATTCCATATAAATTTGTGCTCATTTGACTTCTCCTTTAAACAGCTGTAACATCTGCCCAATCCCCTTATTAATAATTAGCTAAGTAAAGTATTTAATAGTGTTCATTGTATATCTCCACAAGAATCATGATTTTACCCTTTTTATACAATTATTCTTTAAAATACTTATCTAGCATTATATTATCAGATTTATAAAAACCACCCTGAGCTCAATAAAAATTCAGTAAACTTTAATGAATTAGGAATCACCTGTTTTTCCTTCTTGATTTAGGTTATGAATAGATGTGATTAGAATTTTTTCTGTGAAAGCCAATGAGGTTTGAAGATATGGCTAGTGTACTATCTTTTGTCTTTGAACATATCACAGAACAGGGGAAGAGAGAGGTGAAGAAATAATTATAAAAAAGTAAAATGTCCCAACTCAGGTACATACAAGTTGCTGGAAGTCATTAGCTGGCATAATGTTGGGCAGAGGGATTTGAGAAATGTTTTGCTTAAGACAGAAATTTTTGAGCTTACATTAAAAGCTGAAAAGGAAATCTTAGGGTGAAAAAGTAAGAGAAAGGTCATTTTGAGCACATGCTGAGGTATATATGAAGCTTGTATTTCTTCTCTATCTCTGAATTTATACCTGGATTGCTTAATTATGAAAATGCCTCTGTAAGACTTTTGCTTTTATGGTCTAAATCTGACAAGTGCACACAACCTTTTATGGCAATTCAAAACTATTAGGGCTATTTCCTCTGACGTGCATCAAGCTGAATAAACACACTCTGTTCAAGTGGAAACTTGTTATGCTGCCTTTCTTTGCCTTTCAAAGTAATCAAAGCAAGGTTCTTGAATCCTGAGTGTCTCACCTGTGCCTTCTAATGGCTCATTTATTTTGTTTATCCTGCTTTTGGGAAAATCATAGGTAGGTTTGCATTTGCCTTGCTAATCAATTGCTTTCAAGTTGCATTGGTACTTCACTTGGTTGAGATTGGCAAGTTCCATTTGAACAGGGCCATCAGGTCATTGCTGTTAAAAATACCTGTCTTTAAAGAGTAATATTTTAACACAAGGGGTATATACATATGTCAAGTCTTTATACTCATCTATAGACTTTTTTTACTCTATTTTATTTTCTTATGATACCAGGTTATAGGTAAATTTGCTTGTATTTCATATGCTAGATTAGTTATTCTGCTTGGATTCTTGATTCCAATCTCTGACATGCTAGCTGTCTAACTAATTACTCAAACAGGAAATCCGAGGTATTATTTCAATTTTCTTTCTATTTTTTCCCCTATTCAATCAGCCACCAAATCCAGTTGATTCCAACTTGGATTGGGTCCCTGAATTAGCTTTCTTCTCTTCATTCCTAAGGTCTGAGACTTTAATTTATCTCTTCATCATCATTCACATAGATATTGATTTATTACCTGTTTTCACTGTTTTTTTTTCTTTTCTCTTTCCAATATTGTGTAAACTCATGCTTCCTAATTATTTTTACTTCATGGCTCATGTGGAAAATAAACTTGTAAAACATACTGGGTTAGACAGAAGGCTGATCATTTCTGGAGGCTACTTCTCTATGATGCTCCAGGCATTCTGGGGACTAAGAGAGAACACATTTTCAAAACACTTATCTCCCTTGCAGGCAAAATAACATGCTGAGGTATATTGACTGGGAACTGTAGGGATGAGGGGAAACTTGCTCCCCCCCCACAAAGTTCTCTGTAAGATCAACTCACAATTAAGTAAGATAAATAAGAGAAAATATTTATTTACCATGTGCATGGGAGAAATAAGACTGATAACCCAATTTTCTAATGGTGTTCACATATGTTCACATATGCATGCCTTTTACAATGGAGGAGAGAAATTAAGGAGTATGGGAGTAGGCTGATAACTGGTTGCAAGGGAGGATGAATGGATGGGGGGAATAGATTGACTTGTAAATTAAACTGAGAGATGGGTATTATGTTTTAAATGATTTGGGACAGGTGTCCTTGCATTCTTGCCCTGGCCCATGGGGCTAGTTCAGCAGGGACCTTGGATATGGAGCTGAGGGAGTGAAAGAAGGGAACAAGAGACATGAAAAATGAGGAGCAAGACAGGATTCTGATCAAACTCCCCCAAAACTTTATTTTTTGACAGCTATATAAACACAAGCGGAGGGGGGAGTTGTGCTCAGAGGTATGAGAGGGTGGGGAAGTCCCGGAGCAGGTGTGGTAATCCAATGGTCAGGATGTTTTTCTTGCCTGTCTGGTTGTAATTGATTTATTGTAGTATTTTTCTGGAGAAAACTCTTTTTTTTTTAAGCTTTGGCTCCCGGCAAGATGTCATGGTGAGAAAGCTCGTGGGAGGTGAGTTGGGCATTGTTTGGCTAGTGACTTGGTAGCGGGAGTTTCATGATCAGCTGGAAGTAAGGTATTAAAAGCAAACAAAGTTAAGGCTACAGGGCTTCATCAGGTTAGCCCCAGTTTCAGTACCACTGGATAAGTTATTTCCTACAGGAAGTGGGCTTTGGAGCAGAATTTGAAAAGATATGTCATGTGGCCTGTGGGAGGTTGGGATCATTTTTTCCACCAAGGTTTTTCTGTTTGTTGGCTCTTTGTATTTGTAGGGAAAAAAAAAAAATAGATTTAGTATGCTTCTTATTTCAGCTCAATGGTCATTTGTGAGATTTCTCATTGTTTGACCTCTCAAAGAGCAGTCAAGGAGATTCCGCCTCATTGACTCAGCACAAACTGCCATGGGAACTCCCCGGAGGCCTGTCACTCTAGACATGGGTCCACAGGTGTTTCCTAAAGAGCAAAGGCCACCGTCGTCCTGTTGGCACCCACACACAGTTACATGCACTCTACAGACAATCTACTCACTTTCTGGGACCTGGTCTGAGAGTCAGCCTTGGAGCTGTGTTCTTGGATGGGAACTGGATGAGTGTAGGCTCCATCTCAAGCATTACTTGTGGGAAATAATCTCAAATATCATTGATATTTTGTACAAAATCCCTTAAATCTGAAATGCTCAGGGTCAGAGAATTAATCACCATCTTAACAAGCCAATGAACTTGGACTAACAGGGGGTTGGGGGGAGCACCACAGCATCAGGGCTTGATTCAGAGAACTGAAGAGCTGAAACAGGGCACGCTGATGCCCAACATTCCAGATGCCTTTCTTTGTTCCTGCGGTAAGTTTCTTCCAGGATTTAGGGGAACTGGGTCAGATAAAGGCTTTCCTCTGAAATGGAACTTGTTTAACAGCAGTGCAGAATGGATCCAGGGATGATTTCCTCTGAAGATCTGTGGCGGATGGTACCAGGGTTTGTGCTTAATACCAAACTGAATCAAGATTCCTAGAGCTTCCCGGGGTGGTTGGAACATATCTATTCCAAATCCCCTTCTCTTCAACTCAGTTGCATTATGATTAGATTTTCTGTTATGATATAATTATCACATTTTAAAAAAGGATTTCAGAAAAGCATTTGGAGACTAAACATATTTGTGCAGCTCTTCCAAGCATAGCACATGGGCTCTGATTCTCATAACTGAGGCTGATTGTCCGGACTGCTACTGGAGCAGAAGAATGCCAACTCACTCTTCAAACAGGTCAGAGCTCTTCTGTTGGCAACCACAGAAAACAGCTCTCAGGCCTTCAAGAAGAGTACATGTGTTCATAATAGATATAAGATAAAGGCACATACATGGCTTTGGGGAAGGCAACCGATTCACAGAATCAAAAGGACAGCAGCTCATCCAAGCCCCAGGAAGGACTAGGGTTAGTCTGCTCTGGGGCCCTGAGTCCAGCCGAAGAACCTTTTCTCTAGGATCCCCCAGAAGATGGCTCAGCCCCACATCTTCTCTTTGTGCCTCTTCTGTAGTTTCAAACATCAGAGGACTGTGGGGCATTGGATCAGGGAAGAGCAGGTGCTGCCAGTGGCCCAGGGAGTGGAGGCTCTAATGGGCAGGGCCTGGGTCATGTGACTTCTCAGAGACTGGAAGAAAATGCTAATCAAAGGGACTGTTGCTCAGATATCCCCCCCTCTCTGAAAATTTCTTGACCCCTAAGGCAGAATTTGTTGTTCCTCCAGGGCTACAGTAGTGTGTTGTAAACACAGGGATGAATCAAAGAAAGAAAATTGTACTCAACAGAATCTCTCCCAGGACAGGAACGACATGTGTTTGCCAAGTGTTTGGTATAGGAAGTGAGTGTGGAAGGTCTGTGAATGTGGTGGGGTGGGAGGACTATTCCAGAGACAGAGAGGTGTTTTAGGGGTCCATGGGATGACAGATCACACAGGTGAATGACCTTCCTATGACTTCCCACCTCCACTTCCACCAGCCGTGGTCTCAACAATGAAACTCATGGAATAAATGCTGAAGTGGGCGGGACCTGGACACCAATGAAGGGATGTAAGGATGTGTCCAGACAGACCCAGGGAGATTGAAGCAGCAGGCAAATATGGGATATTATAGACAGAAGGGAGTGTGAGGTCAGCTAGTTTAGTGTTAGCTAAGGAAGTAACAAAGGCCTGGAGAGGCAGTTAGACTAAGGCTAGGGCCAGATTTAATGAAATCTTTGCAGAATGGGGCAAGGACGGGGGAGGTGGATGCCTGCAGGAGGCACCAAAAACCAGTTCCATCTACTAGAGCCCTTATCACACTACACCGTAAATGCTGTAAATATTGGCCTGTTTTCCCCCACTGAAGCATGAGATTATTATTTTAAGGACAATATCTTACTGATCTTGATATTACCACTCATTGCAAAACACACAATAAATATTTGCAGCTGTGCTTTAAAAATAGCAACACTCATTATAAATAATAAAAGCTAAAATAAAAGGCCTTGGTATGTATCAGGCACTAAATCCCCCGCATGTGGTCCCTCCTTTGCCAGCGTCCCGTCCTCTGAACTCCGGTGCCCTGCACTTGCCTCTGTTATGACACCATCAGATAAAGCTGGAGACAGAAACCACACAGTCACTTGAACAGAGGAAGTTCCTGTAAAGAAGTATTAAAATATGGTGGGAATAAACTATAAAGATGCAGAGAGAACTCTGAAAGGTGACTGAGTACCCAGAAAAGGACAAACTTGGAAGGGGTCCCCCTCCCCCAGACTGGGTTTCAGACCTCATTAGGTGTCATTTCAGCTATTGGCTGGGGAAGGAGTCGTAGCTGCCTGGGCCACCACTGGTCCACAGTCACCAGGCAGCAGGTCCTGCCAAGCCGGTTGAGTGGGTGACCAGAGAGAGTTGGGGTGTTCGCTCACTGGCAGGGTGGCCAATAGCCTGGTATGCTCCTTGTGCATGGTAGAAAGACCACAGGAAAATGTCCTCCAGAGCAGAGGCCAGCGGAGCCTGGTGGGCAGCACACAGGGGAGAAAGGGCGTCAGGGTGTCAGACATGTGCTATGGACAGAATGAGTGCATCCCCCAAAATGCACATGCTGAAGCCCTAATCCCAATGGGGTGGTATTTAGATGTGATTAAGATGGTGGAGCCTGCCTGATGCGATTAGTGACCTTAGACGAGACTCCAGAGTGCTCTTGCCCCCACGTGAGAACAGCCAGGAGGTGCTGCCTGTGACGGGGGACAGACAAGACCCTTGCCCAGCACTGAATCTGCACAAACCTTGATCTTGGACTTCAGCTTCTGAGCAGTGAGAAATAAATATTTGCTGTTTAAGCAACCAGTCTATGGTATTTTGTTATAACAGCCCATACCGATTAAGACAGAGTGTGGAAGTAAAAAGCAGCATGCGACGCTTGTTAAAGGCAGCACGACAGGTTCATTCAGACTCCCACAGCAGGGCAGAGAGACTCCAGTGAGGCCAAGTTCAACTCCAGCTGGGACAAGGGCCACTGAGGTCATTAAAGGGAGATCAGAAAGGGGACAAAAAGACACTAAGGGGAAGGGAAGAGAGGAGAACACAGGGTCATGTGGAAGTGAGAGTCACTGAAAATGGTGTGGCAAGGTGGGCAGGGATGATGTAGACTTTGCAGTTTGGCAGCACTGCCCTGTCCTGAGTAAAGCCACAGCTTGGGCTGGGGACACAGTCTGGTGTGCCTGGAAGCCTGACTGAAGCGTGGACAGGTCTCTCAGCACAAGGTCTGGACCTGCCCTCCATGCCGTGGAGTTCCAGGTCACTGGAGGTGGCTGGCAGGGTAAGCCTGACCTTGGTGTGCATATCCACATGAGGCCATAATGTGGGAAGTCAGAGTGCAGGGAGGCTGCTGGGGGCAGGACAGTGGGTGGCCTGAGGCATGCAGGGTCCCCCCAAGGAGGGCCGTGGGGAACAACCCTCCAAATGATATAGTGCCAGGTGGTGGTGCGGGCCCCTGCCCACCAGCCCTGCCATTCGTGGAGCGTCTCAGAAAGTTTAATTACACCACCGGATGACTGTGTATCAGCCCTGGCTCAGGAAACTCTGTGAACTTCTCCTCCAGCCTCTCCAAGAGAAGACAGAGAGAGTGACACAGTGCAGGGTGACAGAGCAAAGCGGAGCTGGGCCAGGGAGGAGGCAGCTAACCCTGGCCAGAAATGAGAGGGATGCAAAGGAGGGCTGGGGGAATGGAGCGCCCACCCCATAGCCTCTCAGGCACTTGGCATTTAATAGTGATCAGGGTGGGTCACTTTTAGAAAGGGGAATGGCCTCTCCAGGCTCTGGGTGGCCTAGAACCAAGCAGAAATGAATACCACTACACAAATTAGACTACCCCTCCCAGACCTGGCGGAGGGTTAGAAGATGACAACAGTGTGTGACAGAGGAGTTTTCCACAGGCTATAAATTCTGTTAAAAAGTGGAGGTGGGAGGGACACATGAAGTATTGGTGACTCAGGACAGTATGTCACTGCAGAGCTGAAAAACTAATCAATAAACCTCAGGACAGGGCAGAAAAAGAGGCGCATATCACGCACCCTCGGCATTAGCAATATAGTCAACCACACTGGAAAATTTAATGAAGTGAAGCCACACAGCAGGATTACATTGCTGAATCTCCAGTAAAAGTTGTAAATGTCAAATTAAGCCACGTCGTTTCAATGACACGGTTCCCCGTGTTGCTTTCATGTGTCTGCAAATCCTACAGTTCTTTGGAGAGCATTATTATTGTAATTATTATCTGTTAGGGAGATGCTGAGTCTCTGCCCCGTGGCAGTGCTCTTCCTGGGTTGTTTGAAACCCTGATTGTCACGTGCCTTCTGCCCCAAGCTGCCACCAGGTGCAGACAGGCACAGTTACATATGTGTGTCACTATTTAGTACGTGGTACAGCAGGGAGCTGCTACCTCTTTAAGCCAGGCAGGGCTATTTATCCCACATCCCCTGCCTTGCAAATACACTTAGCGTGGAGCATACCAGGAAGTTTAATTAGCAGAAAACACCATGGGGTCCCAGCTTGAGCCCAGGCTTACCTACTGGGGTAAGACATGTCTGAAGAGTATTGAGGGTTTTTTTTTTATATGAAGGGTGAAGAACAGACCTCAGGAAAAGACATGAAGAGTCTAGGTACCCAGAAGTCCATGCAAGAATCTCTCTTTTTTTTTTTTTTTTGAAACAGAGTCTCATTCTGTTTACCCTGGGTTGAGTGCCATGGCATCATTATAGCTCAAAGCAACTTCCAACTCTTGGGCTCAAGCATTCCTCTTGCCTCGGTCTCCCAAGTAGCTGGGATTACAGGTGTCCACCACAATGCCCCACTAATTTTTCCATTTTTAGTAGTAATGAGGTTTTGCTCTTCAAGCAATCTACCTGCCTTGGCTTCCCAAAGTGCTAGCAAGAATCTTGATATTTATCTGGGGGTAGGATACTTAGGTCACAAGCTCACCCATGAACCAGGGCAGGGGCTGGAGAGGGGACTGTGCAAATGGGTTCAAGCCTGAGCTGGGACTTGGCATGGCTTTCTCCAAAAGAACCAAAGCTTCATGGGAGATGGATAAAGACCTGAACCACGCTCAGGGCAGGCATCCATTTGCCTGCTAATGGTGGGACAGGAGAGAGGATAACTAACAATTAACTACTGCTACTAACTGCTGGGTGTGCTGACCTAGGCCAGCCCTGGTGTTCCTGTTACAAACTCCATGAGGGAGGATTTATTAGGGAAGAGACTTTCACATGGCTAGTAAGAGGCTCCAAGCCAGGTCTAACAGATTCTAAAGCCCATTTAATGTTTCCATTAAGTATTTGTTAAAAAAAAAAAAATATATATATATATATATTTTTTTCCTTTAAGGTACGGAGAAGGAAGGCTACTAGTTTCGGGGCATGGTGTCCTGGTAGCCTGCAGCTGCATGCTGGGCTTGCATCAGAAGAGCAATGTTTGTCCCCACTCTGCCACATCCTATCCGTGTGGCCTCTGGAGCCTTGCATGGAAAGGTGGCCGGGGCACGCATCACTCCAGGCCAGGTGCTCTGACTTCTGAAACAATTGTCTGGGGGTGCAGCAAGGCAGCACCTGCCCCTTTGGTTCCTAGATAGATGGATTTAGTTAGACTCTTGCTTTATTATAGGAGAGGGACCTCAGTATTCCAGGACTTTGAACGCATCAGGGCTAGTTTGGCTATGAGAAATCACCACCCCAGTAGTTCAGTATTTCTCTCCTGCCACATGTGCACAGCAGGTCAACTAGGGCTGTGCTCTGAGACCCAGGCTGCCACTTCTACCCCTCCTGGAGCATCGCCAGTGACAAGAGCTCAGGAAGGTCCCGCCTGGGACAGCAAATGCTCTCGCCACTTCCACCCGCCATTCCTGGGCTAGAATTAGTCCATGGCTCCTCCCAGCCATGGGGGGCACAAAGTGCCATCCATCCTGCCATCAGTCAAAAGTCCCGGGAGTGGAACTCATGGCCACCATGACTCACGCCACCTCTTTTTGAGAGGAAAGGGACACGAAATGGCATCCTCTACTTTCCATCTTCCTTATTTACATAAAATCAAACTCTTTGTATTGAAAAGTCTGTACATATAGGTGTGTATGTGAGAAAAAAGGAGTTCTGCTCCTTTCAAAATCCTGATGAAATCAAGGTGTCAGCTGGAAAAACAAAACAAAACAAACAAACAGCTAACCCTGAGGCTCCAGCAGCACCAACATTCTACACCCAGATCCTGCCAGCCCTGATTAGACCTTGTCCTAGGGCCAGAGTTCTCGCCTTGGCCTCCCCCTAGGATCACCGGGAAGCTTGGAAAACCCCACCAGAATCCCCAGGAAGCTTGGAAAATCCCTCACCCCAGAACGACTTGTCAGAACTCTGAGTGTGGGCCGGGCAGGCAACTGTGGAGCTCCCAGGCTGAGCTGTGTAGCCGGGCCAGCCCTGGAACTGCCTCGTCCCCTCCCAGGTAAAGGGCTCAGGGAGGCTGAGTGGGAGCTCACCTCAACCAAGGTGAACCTGAGGAAGGTTGGAGAGAATTTGGAATCACCCTGACTCATGATTCCAGCTCCTTCCCAGCAGTGGGGAACTGGGGACACTGTGGAAGGTGGCTGTGGGAGGCGGCTGTGGGAGGGGTACCCCGGGGGATGCGCTGCCACCTGTGCCCAGCCTGGGGAAGGCGTCCTGGGTCAATGGGCTGCCCCGAAGCTAAGGAAACAGGAAGCACACCTGCCTCTGAGGGCCCTGCAGCTTCCAGGCATTTGTGAGTCACACAGACAGCAGTGCACACTCACACACAGTTGCGTGACCCGCTCCATAACCAAAATGTTACAATTCTCAAGTATCTTAGTTCCTTCACATTCCAAATGGGTTTTTAGTGTTCACATCAGGACTGAAGCAGGCAGCTGAGTGCCCTTGACTGGAGAGGACTGTGACAGTGAAGGTTATCTCAGCACCAGCAGCCCAGCAGCTGCAGTCTTAGAGAAAGAGACAGAGAGGTCTCAGGAGCAGAACTTTGTAACTTTCTGTCCACTGATGCAATCCTTTTTGAGATTTTTCCCCAGGAACAGCAGAACCTCTTTGCAGGCCTGAGATAACTATAGTGCTTCACACCACCTGTTTGTTCAGAGAAAGAAAATCATTACCCACTGCAGATTGTGCTCTAGAACCACTGAGTCTGCCCATGAGGCTAAAAGAATAAACAATATTAACCCCCAGCTCATTATAATACTAAAATCCCCACCCTGGGGAAGGATTTGTCCATCATTTTTGTTCATGGGATGTGTGTACTAGCACCATTCCTCGCTGCGCTTGTGTGCCCTGCACCCCGTCCACACACGGAACTTTCACTTTATCCATTTTCACTTCCATAAAACCCCCCTGACCCTGTTAGTCGGGGAGGTGGATCTGAGGTAGTCTGTGCCTCCCCTCCCAGCTGACTGTCTCTGAAATAAATCCTTTCCTCCTTAATAATCCTTGTCTCAGCAACTGCCTTTCTATGCAACATGAGCCACCCCTGTGTCTCAATAACTGGCTTTCTGTGCAACATTTGCACACCTCTGTAAATATACACACTCACATATACAACACCCCCCCATACACACACACACACACACACACACACACACACACACACACTCTTACATGTTGAGGGCTGACAGTTGAATTTGCAAACTCATCCTAGAAAAAGTGCTACATGCCTCATTACTGAATATCCCTCTGGACGGGCCCTTAGAGACCCTGCTGGAGCTGTCAGCCAGGAAGGAAAGCTCTGAGGATGCTCAGGTTTTGGGCTGCCAGGGAAGAGGTTTGCAGGGGCAGCAAGAGGAAAGAGGAGGGCCAACAGTGCTGGCCTCTTAGCTTGGCAGAGGATGTGGAGGAAGAGGGAGCAGATTTTAGCAAATACAGTCAAATTCTCTGAGTTTCTCTGGCTGTTCATAGTACAGAGGTTTGCTTCAGTCCAGGCCCCTTCTCGGCCCCCACGAACCAGGGCAGGCTACTTCTGGTTCCTTGTGAAAGAGCAGTTCCTGCCCAGACTCCAGCCTGGCCTCTTCCTAGCCGGTGAGAGTTGGGCACAGAAGGAATTCCCACATAGACCTCTCTGCTGATGCCTCAGATCCTGGGACACCACCCCCTACCCTGCATCCTGCCCTGCTGCCCTGCACCAAGGCTGCCAGGTGCCCCTCTCAGAGCCTTCCTGAGTCTGGTCTCCAAGTGAACCTCCTTCTAATGCTCTTGGAATCCCATGATCTTCCTTTGGCTGGTTTCCTCCAAACTCTCAGCCCCCGTCCAGCTCCATGATCATCCTCAAGGGCATCTAAATGTGTGTTTTATACCAAATTCCTCATCACTGCTTTCATAATATATTGCCAACTTTACTCATAATTAAAGAAGTTAAAACAATGAAAGATCATTTTGGCTATCAAATTGTCAAAGCTTAAAATTACTGACTTCATGATGTGGTAAAGACCTGAGAAATATAAATTAGCATGATATTTTTAGAGGGTGGGAATTAAACCATGTGGCTTTGACTCCTCCATTCTCTTGCCTTCTACCTGTGTGCACATCTGCCCACACACACTCCTGAACCTATAAGGAGATACTCAAGTAGCAGTGCTTAAAATAGCAAAGACCTGAACGTAGCTTAGATATCCACAAAATAGGGGATTTATCAAATAGTATATGCCAGGTCCGTGCAATGCAGTACTACATAACCATCAAAAAGAATGAAGTTTCTAAGTACTAATGACATGGCAATATGTTTGTGATTTATTCTGAGGTTTACAAAAGCAAGCCTGGCTGGAAATTATCTACAACCCCCATGCATTGTGTTTATAACTTAAAGGGTAATGAATAAGTTATCTTAAAGACACCCATCCTCACAGATTATCAGACTCTTCCTTTCTCACTGCCCATCCCTTTTGAAGCCCTCCTGGTGTTAAAAGATAAACTTAGGCACATCAAAATGTCAGTGAGCTTGAGCACTCAAGAACTCATAAACAGGGCAGCAAGAGACCACAGAGCATTTAAAGATTCATGAATGGGGCAGCATCAGACTAGAAGCACTTGAACTCTCCACCCCAGGGATACAAGGGGAAACTTCCATACGTGGTTCTCAGGAGCAAGCCCAAGAAAACATTTGATGGGTTAAAGTGGATATAATAAAAAAATAAAAATAAAAAATAAAGTGGAAATCTCTGGTTAGAGGTTAGTTTGAAAGTTTCTGATTGGTTAAGTTTAAGTTTTGCCTTACTGTTTACACTGAATTGAGGTCTACTTTGCTGACACAAGAACCCAAGGTGCTGGAGCTGTCTCAGCCTAATGGCCTCTCAATGAATTGTTTTTGAGCACTGGACATACCTGAAATACCAGCAAGTCCACTCACCCCTGTGTGCATGTAGAGGTTTAATGAACAGAACCCTCAGTAAGCAGGAAGTGTGCAGACTGCATATAAACACAGAGCACGCCTATGACCTCACTCTCAGCGCCCTCCGGTCCCTTCTGCCTTGCTCTGACTTGCAGTGACTTCTTTGAATCTCTGTTTAGCCCATTTATCCCCTTCAAGAAACCATATTTGCTGGTTGCAGTCCCCTTGGGAACTGCCATCTGTGGCATGTTCACCAGGGCCTGGGGAAGAGTGAGAGAAAAATTATTCCATGACTCTTGTTAAAGCACAATAAGGATGACTTCATTCAAGGAGGAGACTATGGTAGTAGGTACAATCTCTCTCCCCAACTGCAATGGGCCTTGCTGTAGGGGAGAGAGATTGGGCTCAAGTCCAAACATAGCATGGGCAAGTGGGAATTTATGGCCAAGGAGGGAGGTGGGGACAGTGATGGAAATTACTAAGAGGAAATGCTGAGCGGGAGTATTCTGACTAAACTGATCTGACAGGACATTTGCAGAATGGGGGTTGGAGGATGAAGAGCCTGATCAGATGTACAGAGCAATCAAGGATGGGGCACTTGCTAAGCTGATGTCGTAGGGCTCCCATGCTAAAAGTGGATTTTGCAAGGCAGCTTCTCCTCTGGGAAGCCTTCCCAGCCTGCTCTGGGCAGGGTCTCCTCCCTGGGGGGCCCATTTCCCAGCCCAGACCCATTTCCTTGTGTTGGGACATTTGTTGACCCTTCTTCTCTCCCACTAGGTGACACCTTCCTTGAGGGCAGGGACTCTGCTATCTTTCCAAGAATTACAGAACCTGAAGGAGCTGAAAATTTGTTGATGAAACAGAGAAAACGAGAGGAACAGGTCTTGCCATGGGAAGACATTTACTTTATTTGAACTCTGGTCCTCGAACTTGAATTTTTGTTGGTTTTTTTTCTCCTCCTTCCCATCATGTTCCCTGGTGCCTCCAGCATCCCTGTCCAGCTCTCCTCAGGCCTGTCTTCCTAGCCAGTCCCTCTCAACAATAATTGTAGCCATTTATTGTGCTCAGAGCCAGCAGATGATATAGACATAGATACTCTCCCCATTTTACAGACAGGAAGTTGAGGCTAGTGAGGAGTGTAGCTGAGATGTGACCCAGAGCCCCTGCTCACACCCCAGGGCTCAGTTCACCTGTACATCACCACCTGTCCCCCTGGCCTGACACCTTCTTGCACTCTCTGTCCAGGCATTTCCCACTTGGACATAAAAACCACACTAAAAGAGGCAAGACAAGTGCTTGATTCTTCTACTTACTAATCAACAGAAAAATATGATGGTGCCCTTGAAAGGTAGCTCCAATGGTAACTGATGAATTTTCGAGCACTCTTTTTATTGTTTGATTTGGTTTTTGTACCTTTATGAACTTGCATTTTTATATAGGGTGGCCATAAAGTTCATAAACAATTTAAAATAGTGTGCAATTTAAAATTGCACATGAACTTTATTCAATGCTTGAATTTATTAAGTCATTGTTTACTGATTGATTACTGTTTGATGCTCAAATTCTTCCATCTTCAGCCAATAGGAGTCCCTCTTCATCAGCTCTTGAGTTCTTTTGGCAGAACCTGGTAGTCTTTGGTGATTCCTTCCTTTTAGGCTGAACAAGATGCCTCAAACTCATCCATACATTTCCCTCCCCAGACCCAGAATCAAAGGATCCCCAGTTCCTTCAGTAGGAAGTGATATTTAGACAGCACAGTCTGGGGTTCCTGTACACATTGCTACTGGGGGTTGTGTTTGCTTCTTGGTCTTTTCAGCAGAGGTAGGCAATATATATTTTTAAAAGAGGAAAATAAGTCATTAATTAATAGTGATATATTCAATTCCTTTATAGTCATATTATTTTAAGCTGAATATCTAACATCATTAACATAATTACTTATAAGTAATTTGATTTATCATAAAATAGACATGAGTTTCAAAAATAATAGCTGTACCATTACTAACAATAAAACTACTGAATACAGCTTAAGATTTCACAAGGGGTTTTTTACCCTCAGCATATCTCCCAGGAGGGAATACAAAATAAAAATATTGTGTTGAGGGTCATTTGAAATAAATTCCTGTCCATGTGATTTTTTTTACCAACACCATAAATGGCTAGGTTCTTTGGTTTCCATTTTATTTGCATTGTTTAGAGATTGTTTTGTTTTTTCTTTTTTATTTACCTTTTACAAATATACAAATGTATATTTACAAATGTAAATATACATTTCCCAAGGTACATTTCCCAAGGTACATTCAGAAAAGTCTAGAATTCTTGCTTTTTTCCTCTCTCTTATCTCCTTCCCTTGTAGGTAAACATTTTTATTGGTATTTGCTTTATTCTTCTATAGTTTCTATTTGAACTAAGCACCTTGCATATATATGCATATTTATACACACATGTACACAAGAGAACATATTATATACAATTTTCTATACACTCAAACAGGTTTCTCATATCCAAAATCAAAAAGTGGATGAGAGGGGAGAACAGTTGTCCTAGAACTGGCCCCCTGCACTCTGCACTGTTTCACACTGCTGCACCAGGCCACAGCTTCCCTTGGGAACGGGGCAGGGGATGGGGTGGCTGAACAGGGGACACTGGGACCACCATTACTAGTTCGACAAAAGAAGTCAGAGTTTGGTTATACATATTTGACAACTACATCAAATTTTGGTCTAAAATATGATTTCCACTGCTAAAAGAAAAATCACAAGAGAAAAAGACCACAAGCTAATTATCAACTCAGACCTACTGAGCCTGCCTCTGGGAGAGGCCGCTTGGAGACCACGTGCTTCACAGCAACTACTGTGATGGCGTGGTCTTATTCTTTGGGGTGTCCAAACTTGAGTCCTGAGAAAACTCTTGTGTGTAGAAAAATCCTCTTCCAGAGCAAAGGCCCTAATGAGTCATTTTGTCTCTGTCTTCATCTAAGGGAATCCCACATGCACATGCTTAAGGTAGATTAAGGGTAGAAGAAAATACAGCAAAAACCAAAGAAACTGCTAGAGGGCCAAGTAAACTGTCACTTTGCCTGTGTATGTAAAGTTAAAAGTGCTTTCTGGATGGGGCATTGAATTAACTCAAAATTGGCAGCGCCAGTGAAAGGTAGGTGTCCAGGCTGGCTTTCTTTTGCTTTTTGCCACACCCTCTTTCTGCCATCTGGGAAAAGCCATTCTTGATGGTGATTTTGTGCAAATTCCATGCACACAGAGACACAGATCACCCAAGTCCAAGCCTCCCTGGACATGTCCTGACTATATCCCTGATGCCTGGCACAATGCCTGGAGCATAGTGGGTGCTCAGTAAATATTTTGGGAATGGATAAATGAATCTAAACGTTTCTCTCCATCTTAATGAACCAAATGAAGAGGGACCAGACACTCATTACCATTAAAAGACTGCCAATCTTGTCTAGAACTACTGCAGAAGTGGTGTCAAAGCAGCATTTCCTATAGGTAGCATTTGTCATTCCCACATCATACGGGCCAGCAGGGAGTTGTTCTGACTATAGATTTCATGATGCTGTGAAATCCAAAGTGTATCTATGGGACTGGCATAGCTGTAAGAAAGCCCTTTATGAGGTCATTACCCCTCACTGGCCAGACCTCCCCAGATGAAGACATGCAAGCTTTGAAAAACACTTGAGAAGTCACCATGCCTCACTTTGCAAACTCTCTTTTAAGAAACATCATTATCAGAAGTCAATTTGATAGCACCAAGAAAAAGCAATGCCTTCAATATCTGAAGACTCTAAGAATGCTGCATTATGATGGATTTAAGACTGTGTATTTTGGGGAAACCAATATCCAAGAAAATCTTGTAACTGGGGAAGATTTTAGTGATGGATATTTCATGCAAAATCCAAATTGGTGTGTTGTGCATGCTGGTGGTAGTCAAGGATGGGTGCCTTGGAAATATCGGATGTTCCTAAGAGATGAGCTGTGTATCAAACAAGAAGAAAACCTCTTCCTTGAGTTCTGTGATGTGGTGAGAAAGGCCTATGGGAAGTGTGCCATTGTGGTCAAAGAAAAAAAGCAGCAAGAGGAAGTGAGGCCAAAGGAAGACAAAGACGCTGAGGCCCAGTCCTATGTCCCAACAGTCATTAAGTTAACAAGCACCACGTGTTGCCCAGAAGTGGCCAAGTCCTATGGCCATGAACTACTCTCTCTGCCTTCCCCTTATAATTACCTGAACCCTTTAGACTCAGCCTGGTCTTCTCTGAAATGGTTTATCATCAATAACAGAAAAGAGTTTTGTTTGCAGTCCATTGACAGTGTCTATTCTTACCAGTATATACTTCTCAGTGATTTAATTAGCAAAGGGATCGAAAGGATAAACCCCAGCAAGTGGAAAACAATAACTAACAAAGTAAGGAGATGGGAAAACTACTATCTTGGGAAATTTTCTTAAGGGTAATTCCCCAACAAGTAGTGAGACTCTGCTATGTGCATGGTCTTTACCACCAGCTCGGTGGAGCTGGAGTCCAACACCCTGCCCCAAAGGTACTTCCCTGGCAACCTCATTGCAGTGATGCTGCAATGACTGAGGGCTTCCTAAGGATGCTGGCAAAGTGCTTTGAGTTTATGGAGGTTTCATTAAAGCTTCTTGGTAAATTAGGGGTCTCAACTCTCCTTGTGTTAAGGCCACCTTGGGAGCTTTGTTAATGGGAGAATTAGAGCAAAGCCAACCCCAAGGAGAATGGTGGTGGGCAGGGGTGAGCAAGGATAAAGGTTGTGTGATCAAACTTTAGGTGTCTCAGACATGAATACAAAGTGAACTCTGGCCAGCCATCGTGGCTCACACCTGTAACCCTAGCACTTAGGGAGGCTGAGGTAGGAGGGTTGATTGAGACCAAGAGTTTGAGGCCAGGCTATGCAATCATAGTGAGACCCCATCTCTACAAATAATTTTTTAAGAAGTGAAAATTAAGTAGTGTACCAACCAAGTTTTACCCAAATAATCCCAGCTTGCTGTCAGCAGGAGACACTGTTTAGACAGTGGCTGTGCAAGACTTTCTTTCCTTCCTTGACAGCAAGGTGGTGGAGAGTGAATGAGAGGCTGGAGAGGAGGTGAGACCTCAGCCAGACCCTCCAAAGTGAGCTGGTGGTTGGGGTAAAGGACCTAAAAAGATATGACAGTGGTTGGTTGTAGTGGGACTTGGTGGAACTATTCAGTGTCAACAGGAGACACTTGTCTAAACAGCATCTCCTGCTGACACTGAATAGGTACAGTATTGGGGAGAGGTCTATGGAACCTTCTTATCCAACCAAACTCCCAGCCAACTCCAAGAATCCCAACAGGAGGTCATTATACTGCCATGGAATTTCATCTCAAAACCCTGTGGCCGAGCCACCAGCAGCTGGTACCACAACACCCTGTTGAAGTTTGGGGATGCTTCTATTATAGGTTGTAAGGGTTTGTGTTATATTTTTCACTTTTATAGGAAAAGGTTGGGCCCCTATTAAATATGTCATAAAATTCACTCCTGCACATATACACTCAGGTCGTCATTTTACAGAAGACAATCATTCTGAGATGTGTAAAAAAACGACTTACACGGGCTGTTGATAGGGAGACTGCAGGTGTGGGGGTGGGGGACATGGGAACTCTGTACTTTTCATTCAACTTTGCTATGAACCTAAAAACAACTCTTAAAAAACAAACTCTATTTGAGAACAAATTATGGAGATTTCTACACAACTTCTAACAGATGACTATAAGATTGTGAGGCCAGGTTCCTGATAGCCAACTGCATCACTTTCTTTGCTTATCTTCCTTCCCTGCTCAACCTCCCTGTATTATTCAGAAAGACTTTGTCAGACAACAACGGATATTTGATGCTTTTGGGGGGGCTCCTGCAGCTTTTCTCATTGTTAGAAAAGGAACCCTAGTAGGCACCCAAAAGAGCCAACTGTAAAGTTACAGCTGTTGCCAAGCCTACTTGACAACCCATCCCATAGTCCTGTGTTAGTTTCCTGTGGCTGTTGTTACAGGTTACCAGAAACTTGATGGCTTAAAACAACAAGATTTATTCACCCCTGTTCTGAAGACCAGAAGTCAGAAGTCAATCCCACTAAGCCAAGGTCAAGGTGTTGACAGGGTGACACTACCTTGGAGGAGGGTAAGGGAGAATCCCTTGGCCTCTGCCAGCTTTCCTTGGCTTGTGGCTACATCGCTTTCTCCTCTTCCATGTCAAATGTCTCTTTGCTTCCCTCTTAGAAAGACAATTGTGATTGTATTTGTGGCCCACTTGGATAACCCAGAATCATCTTCACATCTCAAAAATGTGATCAAATCTTAACTTGATCACATACACAGACTTTTTTCCCATGTAAAGTACCATTCATAGGTTCCAGGGATTAAGACCTGGACAGTTTTGGAAACTGTTATTCAACCTCTTTTTCAGTCTCATTTTGCCCTTTGAAATATAGCATTTCTCATTGGCAATTAACATGGTGAAACAGTTTTATTGTGTGGTATATTTGTGTGGCCTTTTTCTCTATTTCAAATATATTTCAGGATTTAAGTTCCTTGAGAGCAGGTAATAGTGCTCAGACTTCCTGGGTCACTTCTATGTGCTATCACTGTGCAGGCCCAAGGGTAGGTGGCCTGAGTTGGGGACATGAGTGCCTTTTGCTTCAGCATCACTTTTGTTCTACATCTCCCCAGAGTTCTGGAGTAATAAGCACTCATAGATACACATGTGAGGTAGTGTTATCTACACTTTATAAATGTGGAAAACTGAGGCACAGGGAAATTCAATCTGGAGTAGCTGTTATTCAGGCTGCCTCTCCACTAATGGGCAGCTTGTTTAATCCCATTTTACAGGTGAGGAAACTGAGGTGCTGCAGAGTCACTAAGGCCATCAGGTTCAACATCCTGTGCTCCTCACCACCATGCCTACCTTGGTCACTGAGGCCCAGCTACCCCTTTTCCACTGTCATAATTGATACTCTGTAAGGCTCACCTCTGATACCAGACGAGATGTTAGCTGGCTAAATGGCACAGCTAGAGATGTATTCCAACACCAAATGGAGAAAGCGGCAGGATAACTTTTAAAGACATGTTATTTCACGGTGAGAAAAAAAAAAAAGGAATGTTTTTAGGTTATCAGATGAACAAGACAAACTGATAGGAGCTATTTTTGTTTGAAGACCAAAATAATTTAACAAAACAGGCTTAGCGTTTAATTCCTTTGAGGCCTTGTTTAGTCACTAGAAAATCAAGCAAAGGGAAGAGAACATCAGTATAACTAGAGAGATCAAAAGCACTACCTTTAATGTACAATTTAGTTACATAAGATTGCACTTCTAATTAAGAAATGCTGTTTTATACTAAAAATGTAAACTTCCAGCAGAAAGCAACAGAAAGTGCACTGGGCTTCGGGAATCCGATGGACCTAGTTGGAATATCAAGTTTCTAGCTTATTAATCTATGAGACTTCAGATAACTTGCTTTACTTCCCTGAGGCTCAATTAACTATTAGTAAAATAGGTTAAGGCCTTTAAAATGGCATAACTCATGCCAAGCCACTGCAACATGTCTGGCACCTACTGAGTGCTCAAAAGACAGAAGCTCCTGTCATCAGAGGCCATGCTGAGGTCAAAGCAAGTGTGTCCACAATTAGACCTCGTGTCACTGCCCTCGTTTCCTTTTTACACTTGGAGGAAAATTTTTGTTCCTTTTTATCACCAGGATAGAATAAGAGTAGTTACATCTTAAGGTGCTTTGATCTAAGGAAACTTTGTTCTCCAGCATTTCTTTTAAGACCATCTGCAATAGGTTAGGGAATTAATAATAATTATAAGTTTCCTCTGGTGGGGTGGGGCAGGGAGGCTGGTAAGGATAGCCCGGAATCCACTTTGGGAACAGCCACATTTATAAACAGTGGGTGACAATACACAACCACTCAAGGTTGGGCCACACACCTGTAGACAAGTCCTCTGGAAGAGAGTCCATGACGCTGGTGGTGCTATTCTCCTTCTGAGTGGATGGGACTGGATGGGAAAAACCACCACCAAGCAACGAAGCTGCAAGAGAGGCCTCTGGGCTTCTGAGGGCAGGTGAGAGCCACAGAGGGCGTTAGCAGGGAAAGGCCTCTGAGCTTAGGGTGTGGAAGCATCCCTTTTCCCACTGAGGAGTCTGCCTCCTGGGTAAGATCCTGGGTGTGAATTTTTAGTCCTGACTGTGGGCAATCACACAGCTGAGCCTCGCAGGCCTCATGGGGACCCTCCCTCCCCACGCCAGACGCAGCACAGCCAGGGCACACAGCCTCTGGAGGGAGCTGTGGTCAAGGTCTCGGCTACCCTGGCTGGCTGTCCTCCCCCACACACCTGTGTCTCTAGCCTGTCACCTTCATTCCTGGGTCTCCAACCAAGGTGTTCTTCACCTTGAAGACACTTCCCCTACTCCGGGACTAGGTATGTCTTCACATCCAGTTCCCACCAGGCTCCCTACACCCCACCCCAGGGTCCCTACAACTCAACTTCTGGAGCCTCTTGTTCCATGTCCCATCAACATGGATGACCCAGGTCTGCATGGGGCCCCATATCTGTGCCACTCGGGAATGTGGAGGAGAGGGGGAGCTTGTGTCACCTCTGGCCTTGGTATCTTGCTTATAGTATCCCAGCAAGTGGTTGAAGGTTTCACTCTTTCTTTCTTGGCTTGTGGCTGTTTCAACCCCTGACAGCTCAGCCCGACTGATGCCCTCACGTACCCAGCAGCAGGAGCCTCTGTGGAGGCCATGTGGCTGGAGAAGGCAGGGCAGAGCTGGCCCCTCACGGGTCCAGCCAACCCCCAGTGAGTCTGCCCACAGCCCCTGCAGATAGAGGCACCCTGGCTCTTTGGCCTCCTCCCTCCATGCTCCCCAGGCCCTTCAGTGCCTCACCTTGCACAGGGTCCCCCTCTTTCCTCCTACTCCCAGCCCTCCCCTGGGGTCTCCTGCACTTGGTCAGCAGGTTCAAGCTCCCTCCTTCCAGAAAACTCTTTTCCTCAATCTTACCTTCCTCAAAGGCTGCCAATGTCTCTCCTCACTTTTGAGGTGTTCAGGATGCTGCAAAGTTGGGAAACACAGGCTAACTTCTTTTTAAACAATATACTCATAATATTTTCAAAAAAAATCATCCTGCTATGTTTTCAGGTGACACAGCTCCAAGTTTAAAGCCATGGGGCTAACTGAATCTGAGAAAAGCACAGTAAGTACATTAGAGTGTCCAAAACATCTGGAAACACAGGAAAAATCATTCAAATCTATCCAGTTATGTGTAACTAAACCACTGTGTGGGCATAAGTTTGCTTCCTGACTTTGCAGACACCACACACACACACTCAAGCTCATGCAAACTCAGAGCTGTTTCTTTCTCCCATCCTATCAGTCCCCCAGCTCACCACAGCCTGGCCTCTGTCCTCACTGTGTCCCCGATGCTGCTGGCCTGACCATTTCATCACCTAGACTTTCAAGTACAGGAGCTCTCGCTCTTCCTTACTCGCCTGGGACCCAACAGCACAGGCATGAAGAGAACCCTGTCTCTGCCTCCAATCAGCGGGGGAACTTAGCCTCAGAGATGAACTTCTCTGCCTCAGTTTCCTCAGCTGTGAAAAGGGAACATCATTTATTCTTAGTCAAAGCCCAGAAGGCTGCTGGATAGCTGGGACCAGATGGAGGCCGTGGCAGCGGCTTTCACAATCTGTCTTCCTACCTCCATCCAGCCGAGCATACATGCATCTGACCAATTATTTAAAATCAAACAACAAATCTATTACTTTGTGTACCTGTGGGACGCCCTGGGACGTCAGTAACTCCAATCAGCAGCTAATCACCTCCCCCTAGTGGTGTGGGAGCATATAGGAAAGGTAACCAAAAACAAAGCAAAACTCTCAGGCATCCTCAGTGTTTCACTCCAATCCTTGCCATCTTACATGTTTTACAAGATGTCCATAGACTGCACAAATTCCAAAGCTTACCTTTAAATCCCAAAACCTGTGCTTAAAATATACTCGAATATTTACTGGGCAAGCATACTTGCTTCTCCATGGAAAGCCCAGACCCTCGGCCTCGGATTTATGGGGCTGGATGTGCAGGAGAGAGGAAATAGTGCCCACAGAGGGTCTGTGTCAGACACGGTGGGAGCAGGCAAAGCCCTAGTCCTGCAGGGTGGAACATGAGCAGGGCCTGGGGGTGGGAGTGGGGGACCTGGCCAGGCTGCGAAGGGGCCCTGACAAGCCTGGAATGTGGGGGTCAGGTTGCAGAAACCCGAAGGCATCACGCCCCTGTTTTTCATCACCCATTCCTGCTCCAACAGGACCCCAGGCCACAGGGAAGCAAGGCAGCCTAGGGATGTTCACATCACAAATTCCTGGTCTCTCTCTAGCTGGTTCTGGTGCACTGGATCTGGAATCTACTGGTCCCTTTGCTGGGGTTCCCAGGCAAAGTCTGGAGCAGCCTCCTATAGGGAACTGGGGTACATGCAGGCTTATGTGAAAGTTCCCCTCTGACCACTGTTGAGGTCTGCAGCTTGTAGGGCCAGGTCTATTCTGTACCTAGAACTTACATCCTGCGGGCATTCTTTCCTGCTTCCTAAATTGTGATTGTAATTCCCAACTTCTCAGGTTGAAAATGCAAACTTCCACTAGGCTTGGAACAGTAGGTGGGGCAGACATCCATTGATAGATACTCCTGCGAATTTTCCACGCAGCCATTGGCACTGAGACAGACACTACTGTATTCATAGCTCTGGCTACTGCTCCCCCTTCCCTGCCACCCTGGCATCTTGAGGGAAGTGAGAGAACATGAACCTTTTCCATGGAGGTCTTGATGTGTTGGGTGCTGAGTGGTGAACAATCTTACCATTGCCACTGCTCTCGATTCCTGAAGTCTCCTGTGACTGACTGTTCTCCCCTTCACCTTTCTCTGAAAATCCCAACAAGCAAATTGGAAAGGACAAAACCTACTGGGGGCTCCTCTTGTTCTTTCATAACAGGACTAAGTCCACCCTGCACTTCCTCCCTAAGAGGGCCCTCCTGGTCAGCACAGAAGCCAGCTGCCTCCCTCCACCTCGGCGATGACCGTACACCCCCCTCACACACACACAGCGAAGGCCCCTGAGGAGGGGGAGGGCAGCCCATGAGGGAGAGGGCAAGGGGTCCATAGCAGATGCTACTTCTCTCGTCCCACTGGGACCCCCCCCACCCCGCTGGAAACGCTGGCAGAGGTGTGAGCTTACAAAACTCCCTCCTCTCACAACACAGGTGTGTGCGGATGTGAGGCAGCGTGAGAGATGTAAGATCCACACTCTCCTTGACTTATTCTGAAGACCAGAGACACCCTTTTTACAAATATATTTTATTTTAGTAAATAAAATACTAGTTATTTTAAAAGCATACAAAAATTCACTTTGTTTTAGGGTAAAGGTACACGTTGGGAGTTTATCCTCTGACACATCACTCAATGATTCTTCTCAGCCAGAGTCCACTTGAGCTGATGTCTACACTGCAAAAAAATCTAGAAAGGAAAAGCAAAGTGCTAGGCAGGAAGAAAATGTTTGATAAAATTATAGCTAATGTTCTACTTGCTCAACATTAACACTCATGTTTAGCCATTCAGACTTGACAAATAGAAACTATTCAAGTTTATCTATTAATGATGTACTTTCAGCACTGCTATTTCCCTTTCACCTGAAATCCCAGGTCGTTTAAAGCAAGGCTCCAGCCTGTGAGAGGCAGCCAGCCTGGGGGGCGGGGTCAGTGCTAAGCTTTGCATGAAAAGCTGTCAGCCCTGCTCAACCCACAGCCTCTGGTCATGTCTGAGGGCGGAAGCCGCCTTCGTGATCTCACCTCTCACATTTCCTTCCTCTTCTCAGTTTAACATGCAAAATGAGGACCGTCAGGGACACAGATTCGACCAGCAGCATCTCAGGGTGAACTGCCTCCCTCGCCCTTTCACATTTCTCTTCCCCTGTCCAAGCACCTGCTCCTGAGTTTCCAGCAAGTTCCATAGCAGTAACTTCTGTCTGGCAAAAGCCTACAGCTCACTGAGAAGCAGCCAAGGTCTGTGGATGCTGGAAATGGTGAGTGACAGAGTGAAGCATGTCTGCTCACCTGCCTATGTTCAGGAGGACAGGGCAGCTCGGGGTTGGTATGCTGGGTAAATGGCTTTGACTTGGGTTCAGTTTTTGGGTCTGCTCTTCACCAGGAACAGTGTGAGTCACTGTTTTTCAACCAGGATATGCCTCATATAGCAGTCAGGAGTGGTAACCCAGCTGTGCAGGAAATATCCAGCAAAACACCCAACACAGAACAATCACTCAGCAAGTGTGCTACTGTCACCACTAGTGTGCCCTCACCCCCACCTGACAGCACTGGAAGGGGATCTTGTCTGCACACACGTGGAATCTGAGTGGGCAGGGGACCAGTGTGCCTTCACCCTCACCAGTCTGACAGCACTGGAAGGAGATCTTGTCTGCACACACATGAAATCTGAGTGGGCAGGGGCTGAGGAGGTCACCTAGCCCAGTGGTGACCTGTTACTGAGAGGACTACTTGAGTGTCACCTAATGGGTTTTCAAAATACATGCCAGACATGGTTTTTCACCCTACCTTCTTCCCCTGTTACCCTTATTTACCCTTCACCTTTGGGCCCTGTATCCCAAAAAAAAGGTTAGAGGCAGTTAAATCAGGTCAAGGTCCAATATCACCGGCTCATTAACCAAGAATCTAACTATTATTCTTCACCGCCCTCCATAGCACCAATGCAAGATTCCCAAAGCGGGGACAACCTAAGACAGGATATGGAGAGGCTGCACGGTGGATTACATTCATAGTACCCAACGACGGGTAAGATCACTCTGCATTCAGTCAACCTAAGACAGGGACCAAACCATTGATGTTTGTATC
>CAUYPK010088897.1:0-81485 GCA_963574355.1 Loris lydekkerianus
TGTTTCTGCCCCATTGATCCTTGGGGGAGTTGATCTACTCTGATTATTCATATTGCCAGAGTTTTTCTGTTGATTTCACCTCATGATTGCTTATCACTGTTGCCTCTGGCCATCCTCAGAGTTGGGAAGGTGTCTCTCCAAGATTAGATCCCAGCGGAATCACTCTATTGTTGCTGGATCTTTGTAGGGAGTGACCCTGTGTAGTTCCTCTGGGGCTGCTCTACTTAGGGAGTTCTGGTTGTAGAAGCAGCTCTGGTGTGTGACACACCCGGATTCAGCAATAGGGCTGGGGGTAGCGCGCACGGTTCTCTGTGCCTGGTGCCCAGTGACTTTGGCACAGACAACCCAAGGCTCTAGCAGTCTCTGGCCAGGAGAAGGGCTCTGCGCAGAGGCGGGGAGGGCTCAAGAGGGCACACAGCTACCAGAGTCCCTGGTTAGATCAATGAGCTAGTGTGGAGGTTGGGAGGACACAGGAGGGGGAATGCAGCGTTGCGTGGCTCCCGCAGTTTCTGGTCAGGGAATGTGGAGCCCCGGTGGGTGCGGGTCACCGGTTGGGGGTTGCTGCACACCTCTTATGGAGGTCTGGGTGGCGCCAAGCCCAGGAGTTTGAGGTTGCTATGAACTGTGACGTCAGGGCACTCTACCCAAGGCAGAAGCCCAAGGCTCCATTGTGCCAAAACCGTCTCACTCTGCTCCTAAGGATTAAGGGCTGTGAGGCAGTTCAGTCCCCGCCTTTAAGCTGTTCAGTCACTAGGTTACTTTGTCCTTCCCGTTCCTTGCTTTGGGACCCTGCGGGTGGAGCTTGCCAGAGCAGTTTTTTCACACAATGGCTTTCACTGAGCCTAGCTCAGTGGCTCATTTTCGGGCCCCAGATAATGCCAAAGTTCTTCACACTTTTGCTCAAGCTCTACCCGAGGCAGCTCACCTGAGCGCCAAGTCCAAGAACACCAAAAAAGTTCACAGGTAAGGCCTTTCCAGTTTGCAGTCTCACTACTGCTTATACTCACGGTTGCCGGCGTGATTACGTTGATCGAACACATGCAGCCACTTGCCAGTTTTCCACTGTTTTTGTCCTCCTCCTGGGGTCCGGAAGTCCCTTGCTGGCTCCCTGTATCCTCAAAGGTATGATCATAGGCAGATCCCACCGGCCAGAGATGTCTGGAGTCTTGTCTCCCCAGACTCGCTGTGCCCAGTTGCAGGGAAGCTGTTACTCAGTCGCCATCTTTTTCTCAAATATTTATTTTATCTAATTATCTAAGTACATTTAACCATTCCCATTTTATTCCCCTTTCCCACTATGCTTCCCTCCCTCTGGTAATGATCATTCTACTCTTTGTCACTATGAAATTCATTGTTTTTAATATTTAGCTCCCATATAAGAATGAGAACTTGCAAGATTTGTCTTTTCTGTGGTTGGCTTATTTCACTTAATTAACATAAACATAATGTTCTCCAGTTCCATCCATGTTGTTGCAAATGGCAGGATTGCATTCTTTTTCATAACTGTATAATGTTCCATTGTATGTACGTACCACAATTTCTTTATTCTTTCATCCATTGATGAACACTCAGGTTGATTCCAAATCTTGGCTATTGTCAATAGTGTTACAATAAACATGGGATGTGGATATCTTTTTTTTTTTTTTTTAACAACAGGGATAAGTTGAGAAAGATATCTTTTCAATATATGGAATTTTTTTCTTTTGGGTATAGACTGAGTAGTGAGATTACTGAGTCATATGGTTGTTCTATTTTTAGTTTTTTGAGACACCTCCATACTGTTCTCCATAGTGATTTCACAAATTTCCATTCCCACCCCAGAGTGTACTAGGGTTTCCTTTTCTTCACATCCTTACCAGCATTCATTATTGCTTGTATTTATGATAAAAGCCATTTTAACTAGAGTGCAATAATATCTCATTGTAGTTCTGATTTGCATTTCTCTGATGAATATGATGTTGTGCATTTTTCAAATACTTATTGGTTATTTGTATGTCTTTTTTTGAGAAATGTCTATTCAAATCTTTTGCTTATTTTAGATTGGAGTATTTGATTTTTTCCTCTTTAGATGCTGGAGCTTGTTATATATTCTAGTTATTAATCCCATATCCACAGATTAATTTGCAAATATTTTCTCTTATTCTGTGGGCTGTTTCATCTCTTTGTTGATTGTTTCCTTTAATGTCCAGAAGCTTTTCAGCTTTTTATGTGGTTCTGGAGTCCAGTTTTGCTGTGGTTGCCTGTGCTTTGCAGGTATTACTCAAGAAGCCCTTGCCCAGACCAAAGTCCTGAAGCATTTCCCTAATGTTTTCTTTTAGTAGTTTTGTGTCTCAGATTTAAGTTTTTAATCATTTTGTTTTGATTTTTGTATAGAGCGAGAGATAAGGGTCTAATTTAGTATTTCTGTTACCGGATGTCAGTTTTTCCAGTATCATTTATTGACGAGACTGTCCTTTTCCCACTGTATGTTCTTGACACCTTTGTTGAAGATAAATTAACAATAGGTGTGTGAATTTATTTCTGGGTTCTTTATTGTGTTCCATTGGTCCATGTATGTGCTTTTATGTCAGTACTGTGCTATTTTGGTTACTTCAGCTCTGTAGTATAATTCAAAGTCGGGTAATGTGATTCCTCTCATTTTTTTTCTTTTTGCTCAGGATGGCTATGGCTATTTAGGGGCTTTTGTAGTTCTATATATATTTTATTTCTGTAAGAATGTCACTGGTATTTTGATGGAAATTGCATTAAATCTGTAGATTGCTTTGAGGAGTATGGACGTTTTAACAATATTGATTTTTTTCGATCCATGAGCACGGGCTATTTTTCCATTTTTTGGTGTTCTTTTCTATTTTTTCCATCATTGTTCATCAGGCCACTTTTCTGGCTTCGGCAATAGCTTTAGTCCTGTCTGAATCCCCACCCATGCATCTCTCAGCTGAAATCTGCTCAGTAGGAGGTTTATACATACCACATCACTGATTTGTATGAAATATTTTGAGACTGAGTCTCACTTTGTCACCTTGGGTAGAGTGCCTTGGCATCAGAGGTCACAGCAACCTCAAACTCTTGGGCTCAAGTGATCCTCTTGCCTTAGCCTCCCAAGTACCTGGGACTGTAGGCTCCTGCCACAATGCCTGGCTATTTTTTGTTTTTAGAGACAGGCTCTTGCTCTGGCTCAGGCTGGTCTCAAACTCCTGAGCACAAGTGATCCACCTACCTCAATTTCCAAGAGTGCTAGGATTATGGGCATGAGCCACCATGTTTGGCCTGCACTTCTGAAATATTCTGCAAAATGCTTGGTCTCAAGGTGTGCTAGGTCTGCTCCTTCTCTCTCTGTGTGTGCTATCGGAATTCTATTCATGGGGAGTGATGGGAGGCATTGTGTTCTTTCTTGCTGGGAGTAAGAACTGAAGACACCTTCTCACTAGGCAGAAATAGAGAGGCCTTCATTCTCACTGTGTAACCACATCGAACATTCTCTAATAGCTACAGATCATTGAGCTACATCAACATCTAATGCCTCCAACACTGATTTTTATTTTAATCAGATTAAGTCAGAAGCAACTTCTTTGCATTGTGTTAAGTTCTGCATTCAGATCGTATTTAGTATATCTGTATTCCAGCGTTTTGTAAGAGGCTTCCCACCCTTAGATAGGATCCTTTGATAGGACTAGTCATGCATATCCAGAGAAAGCTGAGTTATTTGATTATGGGGAGGGTAGCAGCAGCAGGGCTGAGGGTATCCCACACAGGTAGGCATCAGTGTTGCTTGCAAAAAATGTAGTGTGCAAAGTAGCTGGTCACCTGAATTTTGCTGTGAAGTTCACATACTGAATCTGCGTCTTCCTCTTTTCTGTTCCAGTGGGAGGCTGGATCTTTTCCAATCCAGACGGAGTGTGCCCAGCAGGAAATGCCAACTACCAGTATGCTGCCCCTCTGCCTCTGCCTGCTCCCCACCCACACCACAGCTGCGAGCACTACGCAGGCCTCCGAGGACACCGGCAGGCTCCCTACCCTTCTGCCTACATGCACAGGAACCATTCTCCCTCAGGTGTGTGATTCCGCTAATTAAACTCTTGGGGTATGGGCTGTGGTGGGGTAGAGAGGAGAAGTGAATAAACAGCTAGTTAAAGAAGTATCTGAAGATGGAACCCCTTCCATTTAATATACATAGATACTATTATTGTATACTATTGTTTTTGTGTTTATTATTTTGTATATTGATATTTGATGATCTGGCTATAACAGTTTTAGTATTTTGTATGGTGTTTTATAATTATGTCATGAAACACTTAGTCTTCTGGTTTCCAATGGGTGTGAAAGGCCGGGTGCTGATGTACTGAGCACTTTCAGGCTCATCTCTAAAGGCCAAGTCAAGTTGAGAGGGTCACCATCACTTAGTCTATTGCCTTCCGTGGCCCTTTTCTACCACTGCATTCCTAGCTCAGTACTGGGAACACTTGGCCCAGTGTTGGGGAACTATGAGAAAGGTTTCTGGGAAGCTGATTATTGCATATTTAGGCCTTAGTTTGACTGAGCTGGAGGCAGGCAAACCCAACCTTAAAAATTTTTGCCATCTGATTTTTTTTTTTTAAGTTGGTGCTATTATCTGTGTGTCCTTTTTCTCACTGACTATTGCCTTGTCTACCTTGGCCTTGTGGAAGCATCCTAGACCTTGCTCAATTCTGATATAATGAAGCTATGTATTCTTAGGAGAAAGGAGAAGTGAAAACAAAGGTTAATTTTTCATTAAATTATCCATGCAACAGATATTTATTTATTTTAGAGACAAGAGTCTTACTTTGTCACCCTCGGTAGAGTGTCATGGCATCACAGCTCACAGCAACCTCCAACTCTTGGGCTTAAGCGATTTTCTTGCCTCAGCCTCCCAAGTAGCTGGGACAACAGCTGTTGTTGTTGTTGTTGCAGTTTGGCTGGGGCCAGGTTCAAACCCGCCACCCTCCATATATGAGGTCGGCGTCCTATTCACTGAGCCAAAGGCACTTCCCGCAACAAATATTTATTGAGGACCAACTGTATGCCATGTTTTGTTTCAGGCAGATAAACACGATGGACAAATTCTCTACCTTTACGGAGATCTATATCCATATGAAGAGATTGACACTAAAACAAGTAAATTCATGGCATGGGAGATGGTGAAGAGTATTTAGGTTCCTGCCTGCTTTCCTGAGGGACAGCCTGAGCACTGCATGTGTAGAGACTTTTCTGTCCCCAGCTACTGTGACTATGTTCCTTAGCCTGCTACTCCCGGCAACCTCAACAGCTGCTGCCAGGAGGGGATAAGACGTAGCCTCATTATATCAGAACCGGGCAATGTCTCCCTTGCTTTCCTGGTTCTTTCCTGTGATCAGCGCTCAGATCGTGTGGTCTGAGTACTTGTGCTGCACAGCTTCTTCCCTGAAAGAGCACAGAGCTACCCAAATACATAAATGATTATTCACAATACAAGATGGTGAGCTCTTGTATGATTATTCACAATACAAGATGCGGTCTGTGGACCTGTGGCATCACCTGGAAACTTGTTAGAAACAGAGCCCCTCAGGCTGTACTCCTGAATCAGAGTCTGGATTTTAACAAGATGCCCAGGAGATTCACATGCTCAGTAAAGTTTGAAAAGCAGTCTATAGAACATACTAGCCAAGGTGCCAGGGAATGAAGGAAAAAGAACAGTTGTGAGGCCTGCTGGGGCAGCTGCCCAGAGGGGCTGACATTTAAACTGAGCCTTGCAGAATAGCAGGAAAGGACAGAAGGGGATTGGGCGGAGGACGTGACATGCCACCTAGGCAGTGGTCCCGGGTGGGTCCCGGTAGCGCGGGTAGACGCTGAAGGGTAGGAGAACCGGTTGTACAGAAGCAGATTGGGAACAGAGTGTGGGGGAGGGGCTAGGAGGAAGTGCAAGGGCTAAGGCTGAAGAGGCTGAAGTGCCAGATAATGACAAGGACCAGTGTGACCGGGCGTCTCACTCCACTGTAGGGGCGTCTCACTCCACTGTAGCCTTCAGCATGCTGCTATCACAAAATATCTGAGACTCCGTAATTTATAAACAACAAAGACTTATTTCCTTATAGTTCTGAAGGCAGGGGTGTGTAAGCTCAAGGTGCCAGCATCTGGTAAGTGGCTTCTTGTTGCATCACAATATGGCAGGAGGCCTCCCATGGTCAAGAGACGAAGGGAAGGAGGCCTGAACCTTCCATAAGGAGCCCCCTCCCACAATACTGACACTGATTTACTTATGATGGCAGAGACCTCATGGTCTAATAATCTGAAGGTCCCGTGTCTCCACACTGTTGCACTCGGGACTAAGCTTCAAACACATGAGCTTTGGGGGACACACATTGGAATCTTCCTCCTTTTCCTTTCTCTCTTTCTCTTTTTCCTCTCTTAACATACCCCATTTTACTGGGTATAATGTATACTTTTATGCCCAACATTTTTAGGGGAAAATAATGTTGTGCATTTTATGTGGGTAGCACTAAACCTGTATCTGCCATATTTTCCCCTATAGAACATGCTCCTGTGTATGATGCACGCCTACATTTTTGGCCCAAACTTTTAGGAAAATGCCCCTCAAGAAAGTGGCTGGCTCTCCACTGGGGGAGAGACGTCTGGGGAGGACTAACACTCCCCTGGGAAATAGGCAGATCCACCACCCTCCTGCAGCTGCTCACTCTGTGAATTCTGCCCCTTCCCTTTCTCCCAAGAGCCCATCACGGGCTATGGCCAAGATAGCTACACATGTGGCCAGGAGGGCAGGAGCTTCTGAGGCTGCTCAGCCTGTTGGCAGCCAGATGGGTCCCTGGGGCCTGCGTGGGGCTCCTGGTCCTCTCTGCATGGGTTCGCCAACTCCACCCCTGTCCCCTTCCCTGATCTCCGTGCTCAGTGGAAGCCACTCTGGCCTACTCCCAGATTCCCAGGAAATAAGCCCGCTGGGGTTCTCAATGGAGTGGCCTTGGCCATGTTCCCACCAATGGACACTGGTAGGAATAGAAAATGAGAGGATGTGGGGACCAGGGTGGACCGGGAGGGGTCAGCTGGGTGAGGCTGGCTGCTCAGGTTATTCAGACCGCTCTGACCTGCCGTCCAGGCTCACTTGTGGCAAGAGCTCTATGCCTGGAGCCTCTTGTGAGAGAAGAAGGCACCACCGCACGGCCACTTCTGCTCTCCTTTAAAAACTTAAAATGAAAGATTTTTTTTCCTGAAAGGTTGGGCCGAAAAGGTGGGAGTGCATTATACATGGGAGTGCATAATACATGGCAAAATGTGGTATGTGTATATTATTTATGCAAATAAGATTTAAAGAAATAGAAGACATTATTCTCCCCCCACCCCAGAAAAAGTCTATACGTTTAAGATAAACAACATGACACATGCATAGTCTAATGATTACTACAGCCAAGCAAATTAACATGGCCATCTTCTCACATAGTTACCTTATGTTTTAAAATGGTGAGAGCATCTGAAATGTCTTTGCACATTTCTAGCATCCTGTACAATATTATTGACGATAGCCTTCATGCTCTGGATTCATACTCCAGACTTACTCAGCCTACGTAATTGCAACTTTGTATGCTTTGACTAATATCTCATTTCACCCACCTCTTTATCACTGTAAGCTTCTGTGTATTCGAGTTTCATTCTTAGATTCCACACACAAGTGAGATCGTCCAGTCTTTTTTTAGAAGAAACATTTTTATTTATTTATTTATTTATTTTTTGGCCGGGGCTGGGTTTGAACCCATCACTTCTGGTATATGGGGCTGGCACCCTACTCCTTTGAGCCACAGGCACCACCCATCCAGTCTTTTTCTTTCTGTGAGAAGACACTATTGTTGGGCCCTTTAAATCTACTTGGAACTGCTAAGGAGAATAAGGTCCTGGACCTCAGAAATCTCCTCTGGCACACTGGTTCCCTTAGACTTATCTTGAGGGGAGGCTGCTAAGGTCTTTTCTTAAAGGGGAGGGAAGGTGGCCTCTGCGTCACAAAGGGCAGATCATCCTGTCTCTCTGAGCCTACTCTATAAAATAAAGGTGAGAAATTGTTGTGAAGACTAAACTATGCATGATATCTGACATATGGTTGCCATTCAATAAACCTAAGTGCTTTCCTCTTTTTTTTGTGTCCCTGAGAAAATACTAACAAACTATGGGTGCCTGTAGTACAAGCCATGGTTGTATTTCCCCCTAGGGTGATGTCATTGGTCACTATGTTTATGTACCTGTGCCATCAACTCAACTGTTGTTATTTCCCCTAAGTGAATTTGATAGAAAGCTCAAGCAATAATCTGCAAGTTTTCTCGGGACCTGACAGCTGGACTTCCTTGTCCTCCACCCCCCATGGCGGCATCCTGTCTGTACCCCATACCAATGGACCAGTCAATCCAGGGCCTAGGTAAGATCAACACCAGCAACTTATTCATTGGTCTTGGGGGTTACTTCAGCACTGGGAACTCATGTTCATTCCTTTTCCTAGGGTGGGTTGGTCTGATCCTTGGTCCCAACTTATAAGCCCCTAGGAAGTGAGTGTGACAGCAGAATGGCAGAGGTGGTGGCAGAGCACCGGCCTGTTCAGTCATGTACTCTTTCTTTGGTAGCTTGGCATTTTATATTTTTAAAGGGAAAAAACATCAAAAAATACTTTAAACTGTTGTGGTAGCAAATGGATACTGAATATTGGGGAATTGAAGAGGAAAAGTGTAAATATATGGTGAGAACTCAGACCTCATGTTCCCATAAGCCTCCTGTCCTATAAGGAGGACAGCGGGAGCCTGGCCCATAGGCCTGGGGAGAGAGCTAAGTGTAGCACATAGGACCTATGGTATAATCTTCCCACCAGAGACCAGCATTTAGTTCTGATTTCTGAAAATCTCTGTGGTGGAGGGGAGGGAAAGAGAAGGCACCTTGCAGTCTGACAGACATGGGTTTGAGACATGTCAGTTCTACCTCCTGTACTGAGCTGGGCAATTTTTTTCACCTTATTGTGTTTTAGATTTCCTATCTGTAACATGGAAATAGTAGGAGCTGCTCCATAGAGTTACAGAGAGCATCAAGATAAGAGAACTCAGTAACATCTTTGTAAATGGCAGCTATTCCATTCAGTGTGGATGAGCAGAATTTTGAGAAGGTCTGAAAGGGACTTGAAATTAAAATATGGGACTTGGGGAAATTTCAGATGACTTGAGATTTGTGGGTCCAAAGGAAGTGAGGAGAATGAGATGACTTTTAGTCTTCAGCGGTGGATCTCACACTTTAATGTGTTGGAATCACCTGGGGGTGTTGTTAAAATGCAGAATCTGATTAGTAGGTCTGGGGGGGTCCTGCGACTCTGCGTTTCTAACAAGCTCCCAGGTGTTGCTGATGTTCTTATGGCCTGTCAGGGTCTAGGGCTTGAGCTAGCCAATGCAGGCGCCACTGGAAATGCGGTTGGTCCAAACTGAGACATGCTCTGAATATAACGCACACACAGAATTTTGAGGACTTAGTATGGAACAAAGAATAAAAATCTCACCAATCCTATGAATAGAGTTCTGTATGAACACAAAAGCTTTGTAAAGATTACAGTCGCCTGGGAAGCTTTCAAAAATCCCGATGCCCAGACTGCACGCCAGACCAGTTAAATCAGAATCTCTGTGGGGTGGGACCCAGGTACCAGTATTCGTTTTTAAAATTCATTAAGTGGTTGCAATGTGCAGCCAAGTTTGTGAACCAGTGCTGTAGAATAGAGAGGGCAGTGAAAGTGGTCCGAGTCCCTAGGCTTTCTGCCAGGGACTGGAGCTGACAGGAGCCCAGGGACAGAAGACTTCATTATAACCATTTGCCGGGTACTATCTGAGAGGCACTGTTTACTCATCTCATTTAATCCTCATAACAATCTCTGTAAGATATGTGCAATTATCACTCTAAATCTTGAAATGAGAAAAATGACACATAATTTGGCCAATGTCACAGAACTTGTAAGTGGTAGAGCTGGGACTCAAACCCAGGTCTTCTGACAGCGCGAGGGGCTGCTGACGGTGCCACATGGTCTCCCTGAGCCAGCGAGGGAGCGCGTGCACGGATCGCACGGCGCAAACCCCTGCCTTGCCCATTGTCTGCAAGGGATGCCGGAGAAATGCCCCTGTGTCAGTTGCTAGCAGCGGGGTCAGCATCAGCATCCAGGTCTCAGCACACCTACTTTTATCCTCATTTCAAGGTATCTCCCGGCTTCTGTTGGCTCTTCTGCAGAAGTGGAGCTGGTCTGTGCAGAGCTAGAAATCAGGCAGTGGCCAGGCACCTCGTCCAACCCGCGCCCTTCTCAGCACCATCTAGGCGCTTGTCAGGTGCCACCCAACGTTCCCCTCCTCTCTCTCTGTCTCTGCAGCCCCTATCCGTGCCTGGTGACCATCAGCAACGGTGGCGGGGGCCCGGTCGGGCCAGGTGCCGAGGTGCACGCCAGCACCCCGGGAGCGTTCCTCCTTGGAAGCCCAGCTGTGACCTCGCCCCCCTCTGTGCTCTCTTCCCAAACCCCCACTTCGGCTGGCGTGGAGGTTCTGGGGGAGCCCTCGCTGACCAGCATCGCCGTGTCCACCTGGACAGCAGTGGCCTCGCATCCCTTCTCGGGCTGGGGTGGACCCGGTGGGGGTGGGCGCCATTCTCCTTCCTCGTTGGGCAGTTAGGCGGAATCCTGGTATCCTCCGTAGCCGAGACCCTCTTTGTGTAGCACTTAGAAACCCCATCTCCTGATGCCCGTGGGTCAGCCTGCAGGGTCCTTCCTCCTAGGGGGCTGGAGGGAGGAGGGTGGGTTGTACCCCAAGTCCCACTGGAGATGGCTTAGTTCGGATGATGCTAATCACATCACTTGCGTTTCTCCACCGCCTCCTCTCGCAGCTTACCCTTGCCCTGCTTAGATGCAGAAGTTCACCGAGTGCACTCCTTTTGCCCTGCTCCTTACTCTCAAATAGTTCTGGAAAGCCTCACTTCCAGAATTTTCTGCCGAGGTAGTAGAAAGCTGTTAGGTGAGCTCAGAGTTTTCCTAGTTAAAGGCACTGCTCCCAAGTCAAGTTGTCCCAAGGTATGCACAGGGGTTGGGTTCCAGGAAAAACTCCTGGAGGTACCCAAACCAGCTACACAAGTCCCACAGCTGGCCCTGCGGGACCTGTGTATGTGGCATATGAAAAGTCAGCCTTCCATAGACATGGCTTCTATACCACAAAGACTGTGTTTTCAATCTGTGTTTGGCTGAGAAAAACCCACATGTAAGTGGACGCTCACAGTGAAAATCTGTGTTGTTCAAAGGTCAACTGTGTATGTGGCCACAGGGCCCAGGTTGGTTTCTGCTTTGAGATCAAGGGAGGATGTGAGTTCATAAGGTAAGGTTAACCAAAAGGATAAAGGTAATTGCATATTACAGTATGTATCAACTCACAGAATTGAGGAAATGAGGTCAGGTCACTCCCTTGCTCAGAAACCTTCAATGGATCACCAGTGCCTATAGAATGAAGTCACATCTCCTCCACCATCTGGCCTCAAATCCCTTCCCCTGCTTTAGCTCTTTCTGTTATTCTTTTGGCATCCCATGTGTTGGTCAAGTCAGACACCTCTGTTCTCTGAACACTCATTGCACTTCCCCACCCTATACCTCACCTGAAGTGTCCTTCTCTCTCTAGTTCCACTGTGTGGATCTTCCCCACCTCCCAGGGCCGGGCTGAGATGCTGGTCCCTGCAGTAAGCATCTGATTGGCCGAGGTCTACCTGGCCTTTCCCTGCTTCCTCTCTGCCTCTGTGTTCACCTCTACCACAGGGCCCCACTTCTGCCTGGTGTTTTTATTACCTGTGAGTGTGTCTCTCTTCCCACTAGATTGTAAGCCGCCTGAGGGTGGAGCCTAGCCTGCTTTCCTCTGTACCCCACAGCTCCTGGTACTGTGCCTTGCCTGTCATCAGTGTCTAATAAACCTTTACTGAGTTGAACTGGTGTGCAGTATGTGTGTGCTACAAGAACGGGTTGGAGGGGTTAGGGGGCAGATCTCAGAGACACGTCCCCAGGACATAGAGTGTGGCAGGTGGGAGCCAGGAACACACCGGGTGTTGTCCTGGCTCCTCATCTGGGGCTCAACCGATTCGCAGTGATTGACGATGATACACAGAGACCGGGTGCTAAAGCTGTCATTCCCCCACATGGGTCCTTGTGTCCCCTGCTCTGGGATCACCAGCAACACCTGACAGAAATACAGATTCCTGGGCATACCCCCAAACCAGTTGGATCAGAATCTTTGGGGCTGGAGTCCAGGAATCTGCATTCAAACAAGTATGGCAAGTGATGGTCAAGCAGCCAGGTTTGGAAATTATTTGCCTCGAATAGAGAAACTGCCCCGGGGACCTCATTTCAAGTGAGTTTCCACCTCTGCCCCAGCCGAAATCATCACTGTAAGCTATGAGCAAAATCACTACTTCATTAGTTTCCCTTTTTCTTTCCTACCCACTATTGGAGGAGCTAATAACCACAGAAGTGAGGCTGACAGACCTGGGTGATGAGCAGTGCCCCACACTGCACTGACTGGGATGCCCCTCAGCGCCTACCCTGAGGGGGTCTAAGGTTCTACTTGGAGCCTCGCAGTGATGCAGCTGTGCCTCCGTTGTTCCCCACTCCCCACCACTGTTCAATCAGCTCAGCTCATGCAAACCCACCCTACCACAGAGCTTAGTCTGAGCGGGTCACACATGGAGCTATTGAGTCATTGGCTCTTTCTATGGCAAAATATCCTCTTAACATGTTTTTGGTTATCACTGCCCACTATTTCTGTTCTGTTCCATTTTTTGGATCTCTGGCAACAATTGGAAATAATGCTACTCCTACTACATGCTGTCTGGGAAGCCATGTTATCCCACTCGGGGTTGCCTGGACAGACCTCTGGGCTGCTAATTGGTGTGTGAGTGGCCAAGGCACAATGTCCCCATATATTTGAAAAGCTGTCTGGCCAGCACACCCCAAGGCAGGATTGTTCTTGGTTCCCAAGTCCATTTGCAGTATCATTAGAGGCCATTAAGATATTAATATATTAGCATCTCTGCAAGATGGTATTTCGGTAAATTATAAAAAGCCACCATTTCATATTCTGTTAGAATTTGAAGCTACTGTGACCTCCGATTGCCCTAGCAGGTCTAAAGGCCTCTTCACCACTCACTGCCAAAGTTACCCGGGCTCTAAGTGCTTAGCGAGTGCAATCAGGTCTATGGAAACCCATCTTTAGTATCAGCCTTCCTGCACGTCTCCTACCCCCAGCCTGGCTAAGACCTGGCTCAGAGGTACAAAACAGGGAAAAGCCAATGACCTTCATTCTTTTTGCATTTATGCTGTTGGAATGAATCTGGTCTACTGCAGAGCAATAATGTGAGCACTAGCTGACTTTGGATCCATTATGTTTCATTAATCTTGAAGGATGCTCAGCTTGCAATCTGCGATGAGCCTGAAACACACAATGTGATCTCTGTTGTGTTGTTGCTGCATATATGATCTTTATTTGCTGTTAGCTATCCAGCCAAAGACATTTACTTTTTTGATCTGTTCTCCAAATAGTCTTAGGGCTAATTTCTGATGGGAAGAGGTGACACTAATTACTTAAGTGAGTTTAAGAAATGACAGATTGTCTAATGTGTTAGACACAACTTTGTAGTTTTGTGTACCATTTCCTTGCTCATACATCTTCTTTACCTAATTCATAAGACCAAAAAAAAAAGAAAAAAAAAAAAAAAAAAGGTGCTAATGCAGGTTTTCTGGCCTATCATATAAAATTTTGAGAAACGGATATCCTACTTGAATAGAATTAGTTAAACAATTCTTTTAGACACATGGTAGAGAGTCTATGTCTCCCTAAAGCCTGGTCTGTTTGAAAATATCTCCCCCCCATTGGGGGGGTGTCTGTGTGACTTTACCAGCTCTCTCTCCCCAGGTGAGCCAGCCTATCACAAATCCCTCTGCCCACCGTACTGAATCCTCAGCCTATCACAAATTCCTCTGCCCACAGTACTGAATCCACAACCTATCACAAATCTCTCTGCCCACCATACTGAAGCCAGATGCTTTCTGGGGACTTCTGAGTCTCTGTCCCCCAGAACTGGGAGAAAAGGTCCAGGAGGAGGTCATAGGAAGATGGTGATATTTTCATCACTTAAGTTATTAAGAAAAATCCAGGAAAAGATACTTGAAACATGGTAGATATTTGCCAATTTCCCCTAAGACTAGAATAAATTTGAGTGAATATCAGAAGGTTAAAATATCACATTTGTGAAGAATATGAGTTCTGTTATATGGAACAGTGGGTCAGTCAGATTTGGGAATGGCAACTGGGACATTCGAGTGGCGCTTCTTTCAACTAGTCCCTTTTTATTTCCTCCAATCCCACCTTAGCCACTTGTTGGCTCCTGGCTTGGTTGGCAAACAGAGCATGGGCACACTGGAACAGAGGTTAGGGGAGGGCATGTGGTGCCAAAGAAAACAACAGGAGAGCCTGTTTGTCTGAAGACACCAAAACCAGTCCATCATCATTACTGGGGTGACATCTATGATTTTTTCTGCTCAGCACTCAATTTTCTGGGAATAGGACCCCATACTCTAGGGGGAACTGCCTTCCGTCTTCACCCATCTGCATGTCTATTTTGGGGGCTGTACTTGACCCTGTCCCTCTGAGCAGAGTTGTTTGATTCAGGAGCTCCTACCACTTGCACCAAAGAATCCTAATACTTTCAGGGAGATCCAAAAGCTTACAAAGGCAAAGGCACCCAGGCTTGTTAACTGCAACTTTTACTATTTCACAGGCTATTTTAGGTTTGAAAAAATGCACTAGATGCACCTAAAAATGGAGGAAATGGAGCTGGCACTAGAGATTTATTTGAAACAGAATGAAATTTAAAATGCCTATTAAGGCAAGTGGTTAAAATTGGTGGCAAGTAGAATGCCTAGGTTGCCTACATTACGTGTCTTGTCTAGAACAGGAATGGTGATAATCTCTTTACATGAATGTTTTCCCCTCAGGGGATCCAACATATGGCTTCTGCAGACCTAAATGCTATGCTGAGCACAAGTCACACTGCTAGCTGGACAAATCCTGCTCTCTTTCTGGTTGACAAGTAGAGAACATTTCTACATGTGGCTTGATCTCAGGCGTGTGTGCTCAAATCGTCTCCGCGTCCAGCATCTCTGCTCAGCAGTGCTACAGACAACTAGGTTCCCAGTCTGTGGTCAGGATCATGGATCACAGAACCACACCCAATGGTTAATGGTAACGAAAACCACTGTTGCCCTGAACAAAGTCAAACCCATGTTCTTCTCAGTAGTCAACAGAGGGAGAATGTTCTATGACGAGGGGAATGTAGCTTTTGCAGCTTCTTGATTTCTGAGGTTCAGACAGAGAGCTACCATGGTCCGATAGAGCTGCTGTGGTGCCTCTTCTCTATGAGAGCTTACTAGTGAAAACTGAACATAGAGGGGTCCATATATCTAGAAAACTTAATTTTCAAGATTAGTTTAATCATCTTCAATTTATTGACATCCTAATCAAAACATTTTTATTTGAATTGAGATCTGATATTCAGTAAGAACACAAATTTTAAGTGTATAGCTGGGTGAATGTTTACACATACATACATACCTGTGAAACCCCAACAAGGTCAAGATGGAGAACATTTCCAGCACCTGGGAGGCTCCTCTGTCGTCTCTCCCTGGAAATACCTGGCCTGAAGATCAACAGGACTCTGACCATTATCACTGTGTATTAATTGAACCTGTTCTTGACCTTCATTTAAGTAGAATAAAACAGTGGGAACTCTGTGTCTGATCATCACATCTGTGCCATCCTGTTGAGTTTCCAGCTTGCCCCACAATGCAGGAAGATCATCTTTTCATCCATTAGGTGAGGAGGATATCCTCAATAGATACTTAAGTTCTCTGATACTCAATCCAAGAGACTGATGTGTGAGTTGCCCTTCTGAGGCTTACCATGTCCTCTCTGGATGACCACCAAAGGAAGTGCCGCTTCTATTTCATAGGTCCTCACTGTCTCCCTGCTGTCATGTGACAGCCTCATAAATGCAGTCTCTGAGCGCTTGAGTAGGTGAAGACTTATTTTCTTACAAAGATGTTAGGAGGCATTTATTGAAGTCTGCTTCTTTTACTGATGAGAAAACATCAATTTAACATCACCCATGGAGGGAGTAGGTCACAGCCCATGTGATAGGATTTGAAAGCTGGTGATGATGGAGCCCCCACGTCTCCATCTCCAGGTCCTTGACCTACTCCAACTATTTTTTATTTTTGCCGATTTGTGTTTCATTTGAGATAAGGCAAAAAAAATTTTTTTTTATTATGCAATTATCTGTGAAGTATATCTAGTCAATTTATTGCCTATCGTATTTCGGACTATACGAATTATTATGCTTATATGGCTAGCAATGAAGTGAGTTGCTAAGAGAAGGACATCAGACAGGTAAGCTTCAGTGAGCTGAGGAGATGATGATGATTGTTTTTTTTCTAGTGAATGTGGTTGTGGGGGAGGTGAGGAGATTGGTGATGATTGCATAAAATCTGGCTGACGTTTGGTGGCTGACAAAGAAGAACGCATAGAATGAAGGTGGTGAGGCAGAGGAAGGAGAAAATCCACAGACCTGGAAGACATTTCATAGCACTCAATTTTTCTCACCGCCCGTGTTTTCCCATCCACCTACAGTACATAGTGGCAGACGAGAATAAAGAGTGAGGACACAAGTGTTAAATGGGCAGGGAGTTAGTTCCTAATTTTTAAGTCATTGGGTAAGGACCTGCTGAGTGTCTGAAATTGGGTTGGGGTAACAGAGTTGGCCACCTTTGTTGCTGAAGCTTGGGAGGTCTTCGACATTGACAGGGAGGTGTTTGTATTTGTGCAGAAGAGTTTTAAGTTAATGCTATAGAAAGTAAGTGTACTCTGTAGTGGGGATCTTGAAGAAAAATAACATTTTCTTTCAGGGGAATGTCATCCTGAGACTAGTGAGGAGAGAACATTGAGAGCATGGAGAACAGAGGAGGAAGTCTGAACTCACCGCTGTGTTCCTGCATTGGGCAGGCTGCCTCACCTTACTGGACTGCAGTTTCCTGAAGGGAAGGGTGTCATGGATATGGGAGTCTGGATCTCCTTCCTACTGTCTGTGTAGGATTTCCCCATTTTTCTGTGTCCCTGGGAACCAGCTCTTTCTTTTATCTGAGCTCTGGGTGGGTGGTGAAGAACTCAATGCTATATGGCCCTCCCCCCCCCCCCCCCGCCCAGGAAAGGAAGAGAAGCCAGCTTGTCTCTACACTACAATTAGATTTTGGAACTGAGAATCTTGAGAATTGATTTATTTTGCTATCACAGGGTGAATGACTGTTTTGGTTATATTTGAGGACAAAAATGAAACTGAGGGGTTAATTTGATCATGTTTGCATGCCCTGCTTGCTTTTGGTCACTTTTTATTATTTGTTTTCCCCTTTTTTAATGAAGCTAAAGGCTATGGTAGGCTCACATTGGTAATCCTAGCACTCTGGGAGGCTGAGGCAAGTAGATTGCTTGAGCTCATGGGTTTGAGACCAGCCTGAGCAAGAGGGAGACCCCGTCTCTACTAAAAATAGAAAAACTAGCCACGGGTAATGGGTGCATTGCAGTACTAGCTAATTGGAAGGCTGAAGCAAGAGGATTGCTTAAGTCCACGAGTTTGAGGTTGCTGTGAGCTATGCTGCCTGGTACTCTATCCAGGGCTACAGAATGAGACTCTGTCTTAAATAAATAAATAAATAAATAGATAAATAAATAAAGCCCATGGTAGCTATAGGCCATGCCTCTGAACCCTGAAACTTAACCTTCACTGGCTATTTTATAGATATCATTCATAAGTTACCATGGTAATGGCTGCTTTAGATTTCACATAGCAAATTAAGAATCAGAGTTGGTGAATCATGCAGGCTTATAGCACTCTGAAGCATAGGGTTTATTCTCCAGTTCAGAGCCCAGGTCTTCCAGAGGAGACCCTGATATCATGGTAATGACATTGTCCAGGATCAATAATTACACTTTTATTTAAGAGGCAGGAATCCCACAGGGTTTACACAGGGAGAGGAAGGGAGGTAGAGAAAGCACAGCATTCTTCCAATGCCCTGAGCCCTTGGCATGTGGGTTAGTACCTATGAATCCTGAGCAGTTATGCTGCAAGTAGAATAAAGGCTTGGGGGACACTTTCTTGAATATCCTCTGAGTTACACAGAAACCTGGGGCATTAGCAATGCCATAAGCAAGGATTTTGTTGTGGACCGAATTTTGTGCATATATAGGGTAATTTGGGGGTGGTGGAGAGACAAAGGGTAAAGCATCTATAACTTTTATTAGATTTCCAGTGGGATCCATCACCTCTCAAAATTAAGATTCACTACTTTCTACATGTCTGTTGAATGATAGTTCAGTGCATGGCTTCAACTTTCAATGTATGTGAGAAGGGGTTATAAATATTTCTCTAGAATAGACCTCTTATCTTGGTTCTGAACCCATATATACTATACTCTGCCTACAGGACATTTCCACTCTGTTTTATGGATGCCACAATGTCAACACATCTAACGTCAACTTAATGACTACTTCTCTTTCTACATTCCCCTTTTAGATGAATGACATCACCATGTACCAAGGTACCAAAGCATATGGGGCCAGTGCCCTATTCCTTTGAGCCACAGGTGCCGCTCCCTGCAGGTTTTAAGATAATCTCTTTTACCTGCTACATCTGATTAGCCAATACACCTGGTCTTTACTACTTCATACTTTTTGATCCACCCCTATCACCTCCTTCTTTCAATCTCAACTGCCATTACTCTCATTTAGCCAGAAATTAAAACCATAAGTAATAATCCTTCTTCCCCCTTACCCCAACAGAGAAAATACCTTAGGCAGCTGTCTGTTTTCCAAGGAAAGCTCAGATAGAATTTCTTTTGAAATGTAGGTGAATCCTTTGTGTATCCAGAGACCAAATGTCCTTGTGAGTCTTGGAGCCAAAGAAATGAAGCTTGGTATGGAGGAGCCTTTGGAAAAAGGAGATAAATTTCTAGAAAAGCCATAATAAGGGGCTGAGTGAATAACAATGGAATTTGGAGTCAAGATCAGCAAGAAAACACCTGGATTCAGTTAATTTCCATTAGAAAGATTTTTTACTTTCTCATAAGGAATATTACAAATTTTTAAATGTTTGAAACTTTCTGAAAAACACAGATAATAATATATCAGACATAGGTACTCACTACTAATAGTAAATAGATGTTAACATTGTACCATGTTCATTTTAAATCTTCTTCAAATCATTCTCTTTTAGTTTTTTTCTCCCTTTTGTTAAAACAAAGATATTACATATACAGCTAAAACTTCCTACTTTAATACATTTCCCTATCTTTCTTTCCCTGAGGAAAGGGAGATGTCAATAATGTTTCTACATATTTTGTGAACAGAAGTACCTATCCTGAAGAAACTCACATATGTCCATTAGAGACATGAACAAGGATATTAATCACAGCACTGTTTGTAACAGAAAACAAGAAGAAAGTAACTGTCCTAGGAATAAGAATAACAAATACACTAAAGTTTGTTTAAAAAATAAAAAAAACTATCTAATAAATATTTCTAGAACAATTAAAATGAGGTTTATAAACACAAATACAATTTTTAAAACATTTATTGAATTAAAAATAAGTTTCAACATATGTAGAGGCTGATATCATTTATCTATAATTTAAGACACAAATAATTGTATATTTTTATTATGGGTTCATATATATTAGATTATTAAATATGAAATGTTCTATTTCAATTCAAAAGTTAAGTTTATTATTTCTTGAACAAGAAGCAGTATAATATAATCAAAGTATGTGCCTAAACTATTGATAGAGCTTTGCCATCTAATGGTAGCTTGCTTATGCCAGCAGTGAAGAAACCTGGAGAGCAAGTGGTCTACTTCTATAGCTTATTGTGTCTATTGACTTGAACTCATGATTGATTTCTTACTTGTGTATATATATTTTTGATTGGTAGCTCATCTTCATTGAAAGCAGACTCTTCCTCTTCCTCTTTCTCTCCTGCCACTTCCCCCACTCTCTGTATGTCACTCTTTGTGGCTCTGTGGTTTGAGTCATGGGAGTATTTAATGTTAATTTCTCAATTTGGGGTTTTCTTGTCCCCAAATATTGAACCAATCCTAAATTCAAAGTCTCAAGTTCACGTTTTAAAACTAACCAACTCTAAATCCAAGATCTCAGTTTGAGATTTTTAATTATCATAATTTTTTCTCTCTCTCGGAGTCCAGGCAAAAATGGAGAACCTTCCACATAATTCTTTCTGTGCCAGTTAATATATTTTCCCAAGTTTGTTCTTTTATTGACAATATAGACTTTTGAAAGCCCTGGTTTTTATAATTGCTTCAGTTTGTTTTTTTAGGCATCTTCTCCCTCATCAGATGAATTTCCCTAAGGGCTAGGGGATGTGTCTATTTTATCTTTGTATTTCTACCACTAATATAAATATCCACTACACAATAAAAGCTCTGTTTTTGAACTGAGCTACACTCTCTTTTATCTATTTTGATGTTATGTCTTTATCCTTTATTGAGCATGTTTTTATTCCTGCTGACTTCATTATTTTGTCTTGGTATTTTACAAAAAGTTGTTTGAGGACGGTGCCTGTGGCTCAGTGGGTGGGGCAATGAGGGTGACAGGCTCGAATCCAGCCCTGGCCAGCTAAAACAGCAGTGACTTCTGTGACAAAAAATAGCTGGGTGTTGTGGTGGGTACCTGTAGTCCCAGCTACTTGGGAGGCTGAAGCAAGAGAATTGCTTAAGCCCAAGAGTTGGAGGTTGCTGTGAGCTATGATGCCATGACACTCTATTGACAGTGACAGAGTGAGACTGTCTCAAAAAAAAAACAAAAACAAAAGCAAGTTATTTCAGGCTGGGTGTGGTGGTTCACGCCTGTAATCTTAGCACTCTGGGAAACTGAGGCAGGCAGAGCATTTGAGCCCAGGATCAGCCTGAGCAGGAGAAAGACCCCCTCTAATCCAAAAATAAAAAAATTAGCTGGGTCTTGTGGCAGGAACCTACAGTCCTAGCTACTCAAGAGGCTGAGGCAGGAGGATCTCTCGAACCCAGGAGTTTGAAGTTGCTGTGAGCTAGGCTGACACCATGGTACTCTAGCCTGAGGTACCAGAGTAAGACTCTATCTCAAAAAAAAAAAAAAAAGGTTGTTTGTTGTATAAAGATTCTCTGTGATTCTTGGAGATAAAGGGACATAGATGACCAATAAATTAATAATGCTATGAGTTTAGCATTCATATGATTCCTTGTATTTGTAATGCAGCAAGCATAAATATTTCAGTGTAATGCATTTAAAATGTATGAGGGTAGAAATGCATCTTCCCAGTTTTGTGCCTCCTTAGGGTAATGCTTCTATTCTTGTTTGTATCTAAATAAAAAAGAAAATACAAGAAATATAGAAGTTGAAAATTTCTATTTAAAAAGGCTGAAGCCTCCAATAATGTGCTATGTTAGCTTTAGCTTCAACTCTGGCTGAGTGCAATTGGCTATTAATTGCAGAGCTAATATAACTTGTGGGTACAAAAAATGAAGAGTGGAGGATGAATGAAGTTAGGAGAAGTAAGTGCATTTTAAATAAAACTTTGTGAGACCAGGCGCCGTGGTTCATGCCTTTAATCCCAGCACTTTGGGAGGCTGAGAAGGGCGGATTGCTTGAGCTCAGGAGTTTGAGATCAGCCTCAGCAAAAATGAGACCTCATCTGTAAAAATAGCTGGGTGTTGTGGCAGGTGCCTGTAATCCTAGCTACTTGGGAGGCTAAGACTAGAGAATCGCTTCCAGCCCATGAGTTTGAGCTATGACGCCACAGCACTCTACTGAGGGCAACATAGTGAGACTCTGTCTCAAGAAAACAAACAAAAATTTGTGATCTCTAAAATTATACTTACCATTATTTATGAAAGAATTGTCTTTTCAACAATTCCCAGCATATCTCTTTTTGTGGCTCTCTTCAACCCTTCATAAAATGTTTCTCATTGATTCTGACATGGTCAAAAAATACAATTACAAATCACTCCTAAAACTCACATTAGTCACTAGTTTAATCTTTTGTTTCCCACCATCGTTTTCTGTGGGTTTCTTGATTAAGCAACAAACATTGGCTTATTGGAACTTCATTCCCTTCCTGTTCATTTAATAATGTTAATAGTAATAGAAATAATAATGAATATTTATGACATTGCTTTGGAGTGGATTACACATTTGTCTTGAAAACTAAGGTCAGAAGCAGTGGTTCATGCCTGTAATGCTAGCACAATAGGAGGCTGATGTGGGAGGATTGATTTAGGCCAGGAGTTCAAGACCAGACTGAACAACAGTGAGGACACACCTCTACTAAAAACAGAAATAAAAATGAGCTGGGCTTGGTGGCATGAGCCTATAGTTCCAACTACCCAGGAGGCTGAGGCAAGAGATCTCTTGAGCTCCAGGAGTTTGAGGTTGCCGTGAGCTATGATGAGGCTACTGCATGCCAGCCTGGGCAACAGAGGGAGACTCTGTCTTAAAAAAAAAAAAAAAAGAAAGAAAGAAAAGATTAAAAAATTAATGTGAGAGACCATGGTGAATTATCTTGCAACATAGTACTTGTTTAGAGACTTATTACTTTATTCTTGGATTGTGGCTATAAACTATAGCCCTTCTCTGGTTTCCAGGTGATCCTGCAATTGCTGTCAGCACCATCTCCTAAAATACCACTTAGATTTTGTCAGTTCTCTGCTCAAAAACCTTCAATGACTCACCATTGGCAATGGAAATATAGAAGCCAAATTTTCTAGCCTGCTATTTAAAATCTTCCGCAATTGAACTCAACATGCCACTTCAGTTTAATCTCCCATTATTCTTTTTACCCATAATGCTCCAACCAACCCACTATTATCCTTTCCACATCTTGATTTTGGCTGTTACTTTTCTTATCATGTGAAACTACCTCCCGTAATATTTTCCTATTAAAACCCCAATTAATTTTTAAGGTCTAGTGCATAATCCATTTACACAGTCTGTGGAGCTTCCTTTGATGACAAAACAAAACTTCCCCTCTTTAAGTTCCTTTACAACATCGTTTGTACGACCCATACTTCTAATTTTAAAATGGTTAATTTTCCATACTATATTAATAGGTATTTTCCTATATTTCCTATATTATATAGGTATTTTTTATGAACCCTTGCTGCTGCTGTAAAAAAACACCAAATTTCAGTGGCTTTACAAAATAAGACTTTATTTTTTGCTTACACGACATGCTAATATGGTTTCTAGTTGGAAGACGCCATTTGTGGCTCTGGTATTTCTAACGCAGGCTCTCAACTTCCCCTGGGTGGTGGTAGTGGTGGCGTGATGCCTTCTCTTTTTCTTGTCAGCCCAAAAGGGATAGCACATGGGTAATCATATGGGGGTGGTTCTTCCTTTCTTTCTCTCTCTTTTTTCTTTTGATACAGTCTCACGTTGACACCCTTGGTAGAGTGCTGTCGCGTCATAGCTCACAGCAGCCTCCAATTCTTGGTCTCACATGATTCTCTTGCCTCAGCCTCCCAAGTATCTGGGACTAGAGATAGGGTCTCACTCTGGCTCAGGCGATCCACCCACCTCAGCGTCCCAGAGTGCTAGGATTACAGGCGTGAGCCACCACAGGAGTGGTTCTTATCGGCCAACCTGGAAACCGTGCCTAGATCTCCCTCTCATATTCTATTAGAAATCTGTCACAGGCCACAAGAGAGGACAACAAATGTCTAGGTCTGAGAAGAGGAAGTGAGTTATGTGAACAGCTGACTGGTTTCTTCATAGATTGTGGCAATTTCTCTCCTTTCCCCGTGTTCCATTATTAGCCCTTAAAGAAAGAAACTCCAGGCAATATGGCTGTCCCCTAGGGGAAGTTTTGGGAAGAAAATTTCTGCCACCTCTTCACCCTTCACTTGCTTTTTCCCATAAGAGAAGAAAGAATGTATCTTATAGGGAGATCAGTGAAAATCTGGAATATGTCTTACAGGGAGACTGGTGACAATCAGAAGTCCACTGGACCAGGTTAAGTACAGCACAAATGGAGGAGGAGATCCAGAGTGGGGGGTGTCTGAAGCTTAGCGATTTTAGAAATACAAACATTTTGAATACCAAGTTGATATCCTCCCTATACCCCCTTGGAAGGATGCTGGTTAGAACTCTGATACTTAAACTTCTTTAATTTTTTTTTTTTGAGACAAGAGTCTCACTATGTCGCCCTGAGTAGAGTGCTGTGGTGTCACAACTCACAGCAACCTCAAACTCCTGGGCTCAAGTGATTCTCTTTCCTCAGCCTTCCAAGCAGCTGGGACTACAGGTGCCTGCCACAATACCTGGCTATTTTTTTTTGTTGTTGTTGTTGCAGTTGTCCTTGTTGTTTAGCTGGCCCAGGCCAGGTTCAAACCTGCCACCCTTGGTGCATATGGCTGGCATCGTAACCACTGTGCTACGGGCGCTGAGCTGAAACTTAATTAATTTGTTATAGTCCTATCTCTGGTGCTGCTACACATTGGTAAAGCCACTGAATCCCTCATCTGTGGGACTGCCCACTCAGCCGTCCACCAGAATGTAAAGACATTATAATCCCCTTTCTGTTATTCTCTGGGTCCCATCAGCTACTGCTGGCCTGACCTTGAAGCAAGAGCCTCTTTTTGACTTCAGGTCTAAGCTGCATTCTCTTATTTGAAGTGGTAGCTTTGTCCTGTGTGAATTTGGCGAGGCTAAACTCTTACTTCCTAGAATTTCTTTCCTACAGATTTCCACTTGGGATGACCCTGGAGAGAGAAAGTTTTATGGGCAGGAGTGAAGAGCAGCCATTTCACAGCTCACACAAGTTTTCACTTACCTGTCAGCCCACGCGGTTGGAGGGAGGCAGTGGCTGAGCCTGCAGTGACTGTACTTAGATGTACTTCTGCCTCTTGGACTCCTGGGCCAGGTGTGTTTGGTTCCAATGCTGAAGGGCCTGGGTTTCTGCAGGCCATCCACACCACCAATGTTGAGACAAGAAGTGACCCCGGTTTCAGTCCACTTACGTGAGTTTGGGCTCACGTTTGTGGGTTCTAGCTTGTTTTCCACTTTCCACCCCCCTTCCCTTCTCAGTGGCTTATCCCGAGGGACTCAAGACCTCCAGCACCAGACGTGAAGACAACAATTTTATAGAGATTGCTTAACCATCTTCCACAATTGTGTAAGATCAAATTTCTGTAATAAATCTATTTACCTCTATCTGTCTATCATCTGTTTTTCTATTTTTCTTTACTCATGTGTTTGCGGTGATGCTGGCAGAAACAAGCCTACTGTTGTGCTAGTCTTAGAAAAGTACAGCACATACAATTATGTACAGTACATAACACTGGATAATGATAATAAACAACTATGGGCTTATTTATTATACTATACTTTTAATCTTTTTTTTTTTTTTGCAGTTTTTGGCCAGGGCCAGGTTTGAACCCACCACCTCCGGTATATGGGGCTGGTGCCCCACTCCTTTGAGCAGCAGGCACTGCCCAAAATCATTATTTTAAAGTGTACTCCTCTACTTACAAAAAGATATTGACTATAAACAGCCTCAGGCAGGTCCTTCAGGAAGTATCCAGAAGAAGGCCTTCCTAGCATTGCAGATGGCAGGTGTGTGTGTTACTGCCCTGGAAGACCTTCTGGTGGGACAAGATGGGACAGTGGAAGACAGGGATATGGTGAGCCTGACCTGTGTAGGCCTTGGCTGAGGTGTGTGTTTATATCTCAGTTTTTAATAGCAAAGTTTAAGAGGTAAATAACACTTTTTTTATTTCGAAAAATACTTGTGGAATAGGGATGTAAAGAAAGGAATTATACTTTTACAGCTGTAGATGTGTTTGTTTTAAGCTGAATATTATTACCAAAGGGTGAAAACATTTAAAAATGTTAAATAAAACATTTATGAAGTAAAAAAAGTTATAGTAAGCTAAGGTTAATTTATTATTGAAGGAAGAAAATTTTGTTTCAGATAAGTTTAGCATAGCCTAAGGGTAGTGTTTATAAAGTGATGTCCTAAGTCTTCACATTCACCCCCCCCTCACTGACTCACCCAGAGCAACTTACACTCCTGTAGGATCCATTCAGGGTAAGTGTTCTAGACATGTGTTCCATTGTTTATGTTTTTACTATTCTTTTTCTGTGTTTAGATATGTTAAGATACACAAATAGTTACCATTGTGCTACAATTGCCTATAATATTCAATATAGTAAGGCACTATACAGGTTTGTGGTGAAGTGTAATAGCTTATACTGTACACCCCAGGTGTGTAGTAGGCTATACCATCTAGGGTTGTGTAAGTACACTCTGCGATATTTGCACAATGACAAAATCACTTAAGGATGCACTTCCCATAATGCGTCCCCATTGCTCAGTGACTCGTGACTGTACTTACATGTACTAGGCTCTCTTCTAAGTGCTTTACACATTCATTCATTTAATCTTTACAACAAGCATGTGAAGTAAAGGCTATGTTGATATCCGTTTTATATGAGGAAATGAAGGAATAGAAAAGTTAAATTATTTAAATGGCAGAGCTGTGCCTGAAATCCAGGCAGTCTGGCTCCCGAGTCTATGATCTATTCCACTGTGCCCTATCTGCCTCTCCCTCACTTACGGGAAACTTCGAATCACTAACTCTCGGAGTTGACGTCAGAGCTGACAGTTGTTGAACACTTCCCAGTGTGTCTAGCATTAGATGCTGTACTATATTTTCTTTTTAGTTCCCATAGTCATTCTATAACACAGGCTCTATTACTTTCTTTTAGAGGCTTTAGACAGGTTAAGAAACTTGTTTAAGGTCACATAGCTGGTAAGTAGCTGAGCCACAAAGATACTTTATTTGTATGTGTGTGTGTGTGTGTTAGTCCAACCCTTAACCTAGGGTAGGAATGATTTCTATAACATCTCAAAGTGGTTGGACCTGGTGAACTATGTGGTGGGCCCCTCACTTTCTCACAATGTAGTTTACTTGATTGTTTTGAACTACTCTGTCAGAAAGTTGTTAAAAACCTTTTAAAACTGAAAGGCCATTAGGCTGGGGTGACTTTGGGGCTTTAAGTTCCTGCTAAGCAAATAAAAACTCAATGTAAACAATAAATTCTGGAAACTTTAGCAATTAGAAACTGGCATCTAAACTCTAACCAATCAAATGTATATTTCTTGCCTTTCTTCTGCATTCAGAACCTCTCATGCTCCCACAGTGGAGCTTTCGGAACTTCTTTTGGTTCTGAGTGACGCCCAATTCATTCATTGTTCTCTGCTCAAATGAACTCTTTTCATTGTTCTCTGCTCAAATGAACTCTTTTAAAATTACGTTGTCCCCCCAGAGTGGTTCACCCATTTCTCTAGAAAAGCACAATAGTCCTTTTGCATGATATTGGCTAGAGTCCCAGAAGGCAGAGTTCTAGATCCTTACATCCAGATGAACTCATGATCCCCTGTCTTCTCATAATCTGACCTGCTGCAGGCCGCTCTGCTGGGACCGGACCAGCTTCTATCATATTTTCCAGACTCATTCAGATAAAAAATTCTCAAATAAACTCAGAGAATGTGACACAAGTTGTGGAGCTTGCATACAAGAGGGCTGTCCACTCTGGGGGGATTAGGAAGGGGGACCTCTAGCTAGTAGCCCTCTGTGGAGTTCTCTTTTCAGAAACCACTGCAAAGAGCAGACCAAAAAGAAAGGTAGATTCTTCTCTTTACATTCACCAGTTCTTTGCCTGAGCTCACAAGTTGGAGACCCGCCGAGCAAGAGCAAGACCCTGTCTCTACTAAAAATAGAAAAACCAGCCAGGTGTTTTGGCAGGCACCTGTAGGCCCAGCTACTCAGAAGGCTGAGGCAAGAAGATCACTTGACTCAAAGGAGTAGGGCACCGGCCCCATATGCTGGAAGAGACAGGTTCAAACCCAGCCCCAGACAAAAAGTGCAAAAAAAAAATATCACTTGAACCCAGGAATTTGAGGTTGCTATAAGCTATGACACCAAGTTCATGTTGCAGCAGGAGCCCGTGAAGACAAAAAGACTCTCAGGCACCAGTTGGAAGAAGTGGCTTTATTCTGCTGGTGGACATCTGGCAGACTAGCATCTCAAGAACCGAGCCCACGACCTAATTTCTGGCTTCCTTTTATATAGTTTTATATAGTGTGCATGTGAAAATCTTGTGAGTCATGGAAGGCCCTTAGAGCATGGCTGCCTGTTCTCCCGGACAATGGAAGGTCTAGGAAGTTGATAGGTTACAATATACATCTTCTAAAAGGATACATAGACAATAGGAACTCTGCTGCAGTGGGGGTTATAATTAGTAACTTTATATTTATCTTTAGATTATCACAGACTGCCTGGACAATGCCTGCATAGAGTTGCTGGGGCAAAATTCACGTCTGCTTTTCTTTCCTCTGTTGATGTGAATTGGGTAAATCTTTTGGAAAATAAGACTAGTTCAATATTTTTGGTTTAGTAAAAGCAGCCATATCTTCTGAGTATTAGCTTTGAGTACAATATCAACATTGTACTCAAATCAACATCAAAATACACATTTGAATTTTACTTGGTGAACTTTCCTGAGGAAAGATAACCAGGAAAAATGCAGTCTTAAAAAAACCATAAAAGTTTCTCAGAAGCCCAAAGACATACTAACTCATGGTTTTTCAGTTAAGGACTATAGTCAATCTTTCTCTGCCTGCTTTCTTTCTCTTCCTCTAGCTAGTAGCCCTCTGTGGAGTTCCCTTTTCAGAAACCACTGCAAAGAGCAGACCAAAAAGAAAGGTAGATTCTTCTCTTTACATTCACCAGCTCTTTTTTTTTTTGAGACAGAGTCTCAAGCTGGATAGAGTGCAGTGGTGTTACAGCTCACAGCAACCTCAAACTCTTGGACTTAAGTGATTCTCTTGCCTTAGCCTCCCAAGTAGCTGGGACTACAGGTGCCTGCCACAACGCCCGACTATGTTTTTGTTGTTGCTGCGGTTGTCATTGTTGTTTTAGCTTGTCCAGGCTGGGTTTGAACCTGCCAACCTCAGTGTATGTGGTCGGCACCCTGCCCACTGAGCTATGGGCACTGTCCTCACCAGCTCTTTTGTCTTTCAGAATTTGTTCTTTTAGCTTCAAGTAGTTCCTACTCCTGGGTGAACAGTCAGGCCTCAGGATCAGAAAAACCTGGAAAAATGTCTGTCTTCAACCTTGCTGGAGGGAAAAATGGATACAGCATTCCCATCCACAATACCTTATGATTTTGGCAACAACCTTCACTTGTCCCCCCCTAACGTTCAGCTAACCACTTGGCTTCAAGGGCAGGTATTCTTTCTTTGGGGTGCCGTGCTATCTCCCTGCTCTCTGCTCTCTCTCTTTTTCCTCTCTCACTCCCTTTCTCTTTTGAAGATAAAATCTATACTTTTATATCCTAATCTTGGTCTAGAGAAAATTTTCTCTTATCAGCCTAAATGAATCCTGCCTGCAGCACCAACTGGGGTTTCTACCCTATCATAGATTTTTAGGATTATAGAACTATGAGTTCAATTTAAGAATAAATGTGCAAGTGGAAATGTATTATCTATTTTTTTAATTAAATCATAGTCGTGTACATTAATGCAATTATGGAGTACAATGTGCTGGTTTTATATACAATTTGAAATACTTTCATTGAACTGGTTAACATAGTATCTTTTTTTTATTTTTTAATTTCAAGTTAATATGAGGGTATACATTTTTAGGTTACATTGTTCTCAATTATAAGCTAAGGTTCAAGTTGTAGTTGAGCCTTTCACCCAGGGGCGTGTGCTGAACACCTTCACATTGTGCACATTAGGTGAGCTCTCACCAGTTGCCCTCCCGCCTTCCCTCATTTCCTCTCCCCCTTGCTAGACTATATTTGTATTTCATAATTTGTATGGGTGTGTAGATGTCTATATATTGGTTTCATATTAGTATGAGTACATTGGATATGTACTTTTTTCCATTCTTAAGATACTTTACTAAGAAGAATGTGTTTCAGCTCCATCCAGGGAAACACGAAAGATGTAAAGTCTCTATCTTTTTTATGGCTGAATAGTACTCCATGGTATACACATACCATGGTTTGTTAGTCCATTCATGGGCTGAGGGGTACTTGAGTTATTTCTACAATTTGCTAATTGTGAATTGAGTTGCAATAAACATTCTAGTGCAAATGTCTTTGAGGTAAAATTAGTAATGGAATTGTGGGATCAAATGTAAGGTTGTCTTTTAGTTCTTTAAGACTTCTCCATAAGAAGTGCAGTATCTATTATTTCATGTATATCAATCTCTGAGTAAAACAAAACAAAAAATTCCTGTATTTGGCTTTTTAGGATTCTTGCTTCCGTGAAGACTGTCTAACGTGCACATTCTGTAAAAATAGCTAACAGGGAAGAACTTGACCGTGGCTACCTTTGTTTTGTGTTACCGATATGTCTATTTAAAAATAACTTCCGACATTTTTTGGGGAACTTACACCTTTAGAGTTTGCTAAATTAAATTAAATGATGACTCTTCATTAACTATTTAGAGCATTTGCAAATAAGATAAAATGCTGAAACACTGACTGAAAATAAGTTTATTTACATCTGGCTTCTTACTATGGAAAAATTAAAGATATTTGTGTCTGTCAGCAAATGTGCCCTATGCCATACTGAAGAATACTGAGGAAACGAATGCTTGTAAAAATTAAAGTTACTAAGAGTTAAGAATTCTAAACCAGGTGCAGTAGCTTATGCCTGTCATTCCAGCACTCTGGGAGGATCACTTGAGGCCAGTAGTTCAAGACCACTTTGGGCAGCATAATGAAAGACCGTCTCTTAAAAAAATAGTCAGGCATGGTGGTTTGTGCCTATAGTCCTAGCTATTCAAGAGGCTAAGGCAGGAGGATTACCTGGGCCCAGGAGTTCAAGGTCGTAATGAGCTATGATCCTGCCTTTGCATTTCAGCCTGGGTGACAGAATGACACTCTGTATCTTAAAAAAAAAATCTAATTAATAATGGTAATTAAAACTAGAGATAACGAGGGAAACAACTCTCAAAAACAGACACGTTTTTGGTAAGTGAAACTATAAGGTATGAGGATGTGGTTTGTACTGTTTTGTTGCTAAAGGAAAAAGAGAGTGATTTTTGGCTTAACATTGAAAGAAAGGTTTTTTCAAAGAAGGAAAGTAGAGGGAAAAAACTGAATGGATATAAAAAAGTTTGTGGAAGAAAAGAAATCTGTGTATCATCAAGCTGGCTATGGTTTGAATTGATTTATGTTATTCAAAAATGACGAGCCTTCATATCAAAAGTACACTGCTACTAAGTTTTCTTGGAGTATTGGTTGTTAAAAAGCTTCAAAATATAATGGGGGTGCAAATGTTTTGGTTACATGACTTGCTTTTGTACAGTCTGAGTCAAAGTTAGAAGTGTGCCCCTCACCAGCCCTGCATGTACCCTTAGTGTTAATTTATTCCTCCTCACCCATCCGCTCTCACCTGCTTGCTGTCTGTTGAGTTTTATTACCAAATGTGCACATGGGTATTGATAGATCAGTTCCAATCTGCTCTTGGTTTATTAGGCCTTCAATTGCTTAAGGAAGTTTAGTCCTCTCTATTAAAATGACTAAGGTTTCTCTGCAGCTGTGTAACTTTCTATATTTGCTTTTGAAGTCTTTTAATTATCACTTTGGTTAAATAAGTAACTATTGTTTCGCAGTAACCAGTGATCTCATTTTGATGAAGCATTTTAAACCTTTGAGGTTTTGGAAAAATTTCCCCCAAATAAAATTCTAAATTGAATCTTTTGGACCCAGAACTAACTATGGGAGTCCTAGAGGGCTCCCAGATTATTAAAAAAAAAAAAAAAAAAAAAAAAAAATTTTTTTTTAAAATTCTCTCTCCTTTTAGAAAGAGACATCAAACTGGTAACTGAAGGAAATGATGAGGTTCATAAATTTGAAAATGAGGGCTTTTTTTTCCTCCTGAATGGTTGCCACCTGTAGGCGACCATTTCAACAGTCCAGAAGCCAGAAACCTGTGCTTTGATGGAGGGATAATGGGAATAGGAATCTATACTGAGCAGGGGGCCAAACATACATATTTAAAAAGCTGTGGTGGAATCATCAATATTTATGAAAGGAGAAACATGGGCATGTGCAGTTGAGCTTTATAGGGTCCACATTCAGGAGATGATGGTCTTCTTTCTTTTTTTTTTTTTTTTGAGATAGAGTCTCACTATGTTGCCCTCGGTATATAGAGTGCTGTAGTGTCACAGCTCACAGCAACTTCAGACTCTTGGGCTCAAGCAATTCTCTTGCTTCAGCCTCCCTTGTAACTGGGACTAGAGACATCTGCCACAAGGCCTGGCTAATTTTTTTTTTGTTGCTGTTTCTTTTTTTAGCAGGCTGGGACCAGGTTGGAACCCACCAGCCCCAAGGTATGTGGCTGACGCCCCAACTGCTGAGCTACGGGTGCTGAGCTATGGGTGCTGAGCTATGGGTGCTGAGCTGATGGTGGCCTTCTTATGTCAAAAGGTGAAGTGAGGACATGAGAATCCTTGCAGCAATATACTCCATAGACTGCTTAAAACCACTCATGGCTGGTGATCTCTTATCATGAAAGAATGCTGGTTAGTTGTGTTGCTGAAACCCAGATAGGGAGGAATAGATCATGGGACAGGTTTGTGTCAGCCCTTAAAGAAAAATGCCTGATGGCCATTAGCAAGGAGGGGGTATAATGAGGCATATCTGACCTCCAATGCCATAATGCCTGAAAACTCAGTTTTAAAGTTTCTCTGGGCTCCTCTTGGCCATTCTGTCAGTGAGAATTTTATTTCTGACAAACTAGGCTTATTTGATATATTAAATTCCAAGGAAAGCATTATCAAGTAATAAGTAGTACTGAACCTTCTTTAAGTTTATTTGTATGGAGATATATCACTGGATGTCCCAGAAATTAAATAAAATTCCTAAAAATCTGATATTGTGTAATGTTATTAGTTATAATTTTGGTTATCATGTTAAAATGTACGTCACTGATTTCCATCAGTTGCATCATCCTTGTAGGGTAGTCTTGTCATGTCTTTTAAGTGTGCTCACTTCAGGTCTCAAACTTACATTAGTTAAATTAACAGTTGTTTTACTCTGGTACTTGCCTGGAAGCTCATGCATGCAATTATCATCCCAAAATGTTTAGTGGTCAGGAAGATTGATAGAAAGTATTTGGCTAAGTACAGTTTTCTAACTTTAATATCATGCTATCAGAGTGGGTAAGAATTTCCAGAATGCCAATAAAGAAAATAATTGGGTTGACAAAACTGCTAACACAACACCAAGCAGAACAAGAATGAATTATACAGGACTGAATGAACTGATGTAGAATTATGTTTCGTAATAGCTTTTTTATTTGAAACATTGCTGATTCTTTAAAGTTTTGTTTCCCAGTTTTAAGAAAACCTTTTTCTTCTCTCTCAAGCTTTTTATAGCTTACAGCAACTTGGTAAAGTATACCTTTGTGAACAAAGATGAAACAATTACTTTTTTTTTGCTTTTTTTTTTTTGTTTGTTTGTTTGTTTTTTGCAGTTTTTGGCCCGGAGTGGGCTTGAACCCACCACCTCCCGCATATGGGGCTAGTGCCTTACTCCTTTGAACCACAGGCGCTGCCCTGAACAATTACTTTTTCTTTCTACCTGATTTTTCTAGAATTCAGAAACTAGTAATGAGTATTTTTATTTCAATGGCAATATAGTTATTTGCATAATTTCAATAGGAGTCTATTCTCCTTATGACAAGATACAATTGGAAATGTTGGTTGTATTACTGAGGATTTGATGGGAATGTCATATTTGAGAATGTACATAGGATTATATATTACCAGACAGTTTTAAAGAACTAAAATTGACTGTATGGCACCAATAAAGCACCAATGAGAAAAACTGGCTTGGTATTTGGCTTTAAAGATTTCCCAAGCTCATGAAAAGAAGACCTAGTAAACTTAAAAATATTTTGGGAATTTCAAGAAGAGCCAAATACACCCAAACTTACAGGTCTGGAAGTCAAAGTCAGATGGTGAATCCTTGGGTTGGCTTCCAAGCATGTATAACCCTTTGAAAAGTTCAATTTGAGATTCCTTATGCAAAAGTCCTAGCAAAATAGGCTTAAAAAGAGCCTGTGTGATCAATCACTATTCCTGCTGCACTTACATAAATAATGAGGCCAGTTTAACAAGAGTGGACATATTTTGAACCAAACTGGCCTTACTGTGATTATCTTTCTTAGAAATGGGGGAAGCTGTAGAGAGAAAAATCATATTTCACTAAGAAAGTGTGATATACCCTTGTGGTTATCATATTCTAGTCTTGTTCATTCTCCTCAAGATTTTGTTACCTATTAACTGCTCTATCCTTGAAGCCCTACAAGCTGTAGTTGGAAAACTTGACATAAATTTTGGAGAGCAACCCTCATGCCTGCTGGTGCATGGACCACTCATGGAGGTCACTGACCCAATGGCATAACAGAGACATTCCAACCACAAGCCAGGAAAATATGCTTTCACTTCCAATCTAAGTGCCCTTTGCACTCAGAGACTGAGTTCATAGTTTGTTCTAGCCATTAACCTTTGTTTTTCTTTTATTTATTTTAGTTGATTTGCTTTACAGGGGCCTTGGCCCCTTAAGGTCTCTAAACCCCCCCCCCCCCATTGGTATGCAGCTGTTAAAAGTAATTCTCCCTAATTGAACTTTTAATTTTTAAAAACTATTTACTGGAAATTGCACACAAGTATGTAAGAAGATACTTTATCTATAGTCAAACATATAGGAACTCCTATACTTTTAGATTAGGTTTTTCAGAAAAAGGTTTTTATCTTTAAAATTTACAGGTTGCTAGCTCAAGTTATATTTGAAAGTTGAAAGTCTACAAAACAGTTTGGCGATTTGGAGAAGCAATGTCTCTAAAAATGGTTCTAGGGCCTAAAGTTTATCCTTTATTTCCTAAAGTAATGTGGTTCATGGCCAAACATAGTGGCTCATGCTTATAATCCTAGCACTGTGGGAGCTCAAGAGTTCAAGGCCAGTCTGAGCAAGAGCAAGATCTATCTCTACTAAAAATAGAAAAATTAGCCAGGTGTTGTGGCAGGCACCTGCAGTGCCAGCTACTTGGGAGGCTGAGACAGGAGGATCTCTTGAGCTCAAGAATTTTATGTTGCTGTGAGCTATAATGCCACCGTGCTCAACCCTAGGGTGACAGAGTGAGACTCTGTCTCAGAAAAAAAAAAAGTAATGTGGTTCAAAGTGCAGTGAAGTTTATTTACTTTGTTTAGTTTAGAAATAGTTTCTGAGCTTTAGAAATAAACTATAACTGCATATTCTCCAAATGTTTTCAACCATTCACCCAGGACATTTCCTTAGATGTTTCCCTTTGGTTTAGTAAATCAATGTTTACTTTCTTCTTCTTCAAGTATCTAAAAAAGAAATTTTATTTTATGTTTACCATGATTAAGTATTAAAAATATGGAGTGTATACTTAATCATCACTATGGTAGGTCAGACATTATATAAATTGGTTCATGTATAATGTTTCATTTTAGCCAAACACTGTGCATTTTTCTCCCCATTTTCCAGATGAAAAAAACAAAACAAAAAAAGAAAAAAAACAAACCCTGAGACTCAAAGGGATTCATTAACCTGCTGAAGATTACACAGATGATTGCAGCCAGAATTTCAATCTGGATCTGTTTGACTCTAAAGCTCAAGGTCAAGCTCTTAACCACCAATATTCTCTATTCCATGTACTCATATTAATAGCTACATACCAATAGGGGGCAGCTCAGAGACCATCCAATCTTTGGTATTACCCTCCTGGTAGTCTGCATTGCAGTCTTCCTGGCACACTATATTCTCTCAAGGGCCTCAAATGCTCACAGCCGTTAATGGTATGTGAGAAGGTCTCCCTGTGATTAGAGTGACCACCAGGAGATGAACAACAAAGAGAATATTTCTTCCTGGTGCCTGATCCTGAGACTTGTGAGTTCTGTGCTGAGACAAAGGCAACCTGGCTATGATCGCAACAGGGAATGGTGCTTATGCCCAAGTTCTGGTTAATTTTTCATAAATGAGAGGCTGACCAATAGGAGGGAATTTTTAGATTTAAAAAAAAATTTACATTGGGAGGCCATTAGGCTGGGATCGCTCCAGAGCTTTAAGCTCCTAGTAAGCAAACTGAGACTTTAGTCAGAAACCACCAACTAACCCCTAAGTAGTATCTTTCCTTTCTAACCAATCAAATATATTTCCTTTGTCTCCCTGTTGTGTGTAACCTATAAAGCAAGGCTTGCTGCCAAGTTGCTGCACCAGAGCTTTCTGAACTTCTTCCGGTTCTGAATGCTGCCTGACTCATGAATTGTTCTTTGCTTAAATAAACTCTGCTAAATTTGCATCATCTAAAGTTCTTTTTACAGTTCTAAATCTATCTGCTCTTCCCATGACAACCCTTCACATGTTTGAATATAGCTCTTTAGTTTTCCTCTGGGTCTTTCATTCTTCCATGCCAAACATCCTCAGCAGCTTCAGCTTTTCCTGATTATGTCATGATTTCCAGAGTTTTCAGAGCTGCTTTTCCTTCTGTGGGCAGCAGGCAGAACAGAACGCAGCACTGAAGACAGGACACTACCAGCACAGTATCCAGTAGAACTGCCACTTTCTCTGCTGTACACACTCGCTTTCTCTATCAGTGTAGCCTAAGACTGTGTTGGCCTTTCTGGTGGTCACACAGGGTGAATAAAATGCCTAGGTTTTCCCACATCAACTGCTATTAATCCAAGTTTCCTCATCCTGTATCTGTGTGGTCCACTGGAAAAAAAATCTATTTCCAGGACTTTAGTGTTATAGAATAATCCTGGTAGGTTATTTTTGAATGAATTCTGCCATATAATGCATTATTAAACCTTCCAGCCTATGCCATATAAAATGTGATAAGCATAAGTCAAAGTCTTCTTCTCATGCTTACAGAAATATTAATGGGACACAGCTAAGTACTGAGTTGCAACCAAGCAAAACCACTTTCCGGGAAGAGAGAGACAATTTCCTCATTAACACTATTAACTAGAAAATTGACTTAAGCTTTCTAGTCCCCCAGCCTTCTGAAGTCCAGAATATTATCATTAAAGGTTTAAAGAAGTCTTGTGTCAATGTCCTGATTTGGGCCTATTGGGGTTTGAACTTGAAGAGGGATCACAACCAACCATCAGACATATTTAAATTAGTTTTTGCTATTTTTCGTGTTTGTTTACAGGGTCCTCTCCAGACCCTCCTTACGGGAAGCCACGCACATCACCGTAATAGTTGGCATTTCCCAGCGATTTCAGCGCGTGAATCTGAAGATTCCCTTTTCTCCCTCAAGTTTCAGTTTTAGTCCTCAGAGCTCTCTGTAGGGGATTGAGGAGCCCAGAGGAAAATCACAGCATGTTTCCCTGCCTCCTCCTCCGTCTTCGCGTGTATCACCAGGGGAGGATTTCTTGCGCAGAGAGGGGCACACGAACCGCCGTCGGAGGGGCCTGGGGAGCGGAGCGCGCTGGTCCCACCCACTTGGCTCACACGATGGGGCGCAGTGCAGACGCCAGCCTTGGGCTTTCTGTTTGTGGGTATATGTGGCCTGCCTGCTGCAATCGGAGCCAACCGTGTGACCCAGAGCTCTGCACAATCATCCTCTCCCACCGCAATGCAGACGAGGTCCGGGAGCCTGCGGGTCTCATGCGTGGACCCACCACGACGGCGTCTGAGCTTCCACGTTCCCGGGGTCCCTGCCTCTCCGCCCGTCATGCTCCAGATCGGACACTAGGTGGCAGCAATGCTCCGACTCACCAACAGCACTGCACTGCGTCCCACTCGTCTTCTGACGCAGAACTTAAAAAAAAAAAAAAAAAAAGAGAGAGAGAAGTGATACTGCGGAGTTTTCTTTTAGAGAAAGAGCTTCCCATGCAGGACTAGCAGCTTTAAAGAGAGCAATAGTGATAACAGAAATGTTGTCAGGATGAAAGCTGTCTTCTAAGTAGGATAAGCAAAAAACCCCAACCAAACAAATCCACAAACCTCTCTCAGAAGCAAACCACCATTTATGGAGCTTCTTCGGAGGAGGCTATAATGCAAGTTTGGTCCCTATGCTTTGGATCTGGCAAGTCGATTTTGGAGGTGTGTGCAAGGAGACAAAGCTTGTAGTTTTCTGAGGCCCCTCTGCCTGCTTGGTAGTGAAAATGTGAAGGTTTCACTCTAAAGTTGTGGGCTCTGGAGGCGCTAGTTCTGTTAACCTTACTGGTGTCAGGGTTCCCACCCATGACCCCAGGGCCTGAAGTACGAATGAGCACCTTGCAGATAATACACGGATTTTTCCAGACAGATGTTAAGATGGCGCTGGCAAGACGCTTTCTGATGAGAAGGATTAGTTCTACCTCCTGCTTTTGAGGTGAAGGAGCAGATGAGTGAGCCCATTGTGTAACAGAGCCCCGTTGCATTGCTGCATCCTGGAGGAATAAAAGGGACAGATGGGGACAGAGGAGGCAATAAAACAAGAGTAGTCTGTTAGGGCCCAGAACACTTGAGTCCTGTCTCCAGAGACGAAGCACCATGAGACCACTAGTTCTCAGAATTTAGTAAGCCCACCCACCATTCCTGCTTCCTGCTCCCTCTCTCAGACATTGCTATTGAAACAGGATTTTTTTTCTAGAGTGCTGGCAAAGTCCTTTAAGAAAACAGTTCATTTTGGTTGGGGCAGTTCTGCTTGCAAAAGTGATTCTATTGCACATGAGTTTTTCAGCTTGCTTGATAGCTGTTCATGGCCCTCTAGAGACACCTGACCATAGAGAGAAAGCCAGAATCACAGCGGGGTGGCAGCCTGTCAGATCCCTTTTATTTTTCTTTCTCTCCATCATCTGAGTAGGCCTCAATTTCAAGGGCAGTGGAGAGCTGTACGTATGCAGAAGAGAAGAAGCCTGACTTTGCCATCTCTAGGCTCTGAGTTGGCGACCTCCCCTTGTAAGGTCTTCAGGTAACTCACAGTGAAGCAGGGAACACGGCCCATGTGCTCTGTTCTCCCCTTACCCTTTGTCTTCTGTTCTTTTTGAATTTTTTGAATTTTTTAGTATCCTACTGTAAAAGCTTTGTCGTCTCTTAATAGCTTGGTTTTGGAATGAATTGAATCTACTTGCTGTCCCAAGTCAGCAGACCACTCACCACACCACACCTAACTGCATCATAGGCTCCTGTTTCTAGTATTTAAAAATCACCTGAAGCCCCTCCTTCTTTAGGAAACCATCTTTGACTAATGAATGACAGTTGTTAGTAATTAATCTTCTATGTTCATGAACCAGTTTCATTTCTTTGCTTGTAATGTACAGGATTTCCTCGTAAATCTATATTTTATGCTAGGCTTGCTCACAGTTGGCATTTCCACTATGCTTCTAGAATTGCTGGGCTGTGTCCCAGAGTTCTGTGTGCCAGGGGAGATGCAAATGAGGAGGTTGACAGGGTGAATGTTAAGTTAATCAATGTATAAAACTGTCTCCAAGTATGGACATGGTGCTTTATTATTTATAGAGAGATTTCAGATATTTTATTGAATTTCACCTTTGCCCTATCATCAAGAACCAAGATGAGTGTCCTCATGTCATAGTTGGGACACTGAGGCTCTAAGAGGTTGGGTAGGGCACTGTGCCTTGTAAACTGCTCCAGGTTTAACATAATTAGATGCTGTATACACATTCATGATGCTCAGTGATGGAGCTGTTGTGAGCCATATTAAGATAGATAGGAATCAAAATTAAAATGGTGTTAGAGGTGGATTAAATTGCCAAAATATTTATTCCCACTGTCTCCTTATTCTTTTTTTTTTTTTTTTTTTTTTTTTTAGACAGAGTCTTAAGCTGTTGTCCTGGGTAGAGTGCTGTGGTGTCACAGCTCACAGCAACCTCCAGCTCTTGGGCTTAAGCCATTTTCTTGCTTCAGCCTCCCAAGTAGCTGGGACTACAGGTGCCCGCCACAATGCCCGGCTGTTTTTTTGTTGTAGTTTGGCCGGGGCCAGGTTCAAACCTGCCACGGGTTGGTATATGGGGCCAACGCCCTACTCACTGAGCCACAGGCATCACCCATGTCTCCTGATTTTTAAATATAGTTTTATCATTTTTTTCCTGAATATCAGACAATATGCTGATTGTAGCAAAAGTGGAATTTTCTTCATGAAAAATAAATGAGACAAACTGTCTCCAAATTCAAAGAGCACGATGAGAGAGATGATAAGCCTGTGGAAAAGACTGGACTTGAGCCCCAAGTCAATGGGGTACGTTTTTTATTTGGGGGTTCTGAGCAGCTGGCCCCAAATAACTGGGTGCTCTGAAGGGTTAATCTCTTCTTCCACCCTGGACTCTTATTCTGCTTGATCTCATGGTACAGCAGGGTGGGAGAGGGAAAGAAGCCCCACCGTCCTGAGAGCTAGGCAGACCTACTTTGAAACTCTGGCCCTCCATTGCTGAACTGAGAAACTTGGCATATTCTTTAAGGCTTGTTGAACCTTACCTTCCTCATCTGTAGGGTAGGGCGTGATCATGCTTAATTTGCAGGTCTGCTTTGAGATGAAGGAAGGTAATACTTGTCACATGCCTGGCACTTTGTAGGTTGTGAGGCTCTGAAACAGAAACGAGTGCACCTAAGTTCCTGTTTGATATCAAAGTAGTTGCTAGAATATTGTATCATTGCCTGAGCCTGAGACCTTTTGGGAAAAGCACTGTGTCCTTTACCTAGAATTGGTCAGTGTGTGGACAGGAGAGGAGTGTTACCTACAGTGGAGGCTCATGTCCAGGCAGTCACGGCACAGTCATCTCAGATGTACCTTCAGTGCTGAGGCTGAAAATGGGAAGAATTTCCTCTCACTTCCACACTCTCCTCCTGAGCTCCAGGGTTTGTACTTATTTATTCCTCTGCACTGGTGCATCCTCTACATTTAACTAAGTCTTATTATCATCTGTTTAAAAAAATTATTTTTTTTTTAATTGTAGCTCAATTTACAATTGCCAAGAAGTGCAATCAACCCAACGGCCCATTAACTCATGGATGAATTAATAAACTGTGGTATATGCCACAGCCATAAAAGATGGAGACTTTACATCTTTTGTATTAACCTGGATGGAGTTGGAGAACATTCTCTTTAGTAAAGTATCACAAGAGCAGCAAGTATCCAATGTATTCAATACTAATATGAAGCCAGTAGACGAACTGTAGACACGTCCACACAAGAGAAAAGCTCAATTTAATTCAAGTTAAGAGGAGAGAAGCAGAGGGACAGGGGAGAGAGAGGAAGGGGAGGTGGGAGGGGGACTGGTGTGCTCTCACCTAACAGGCATAAGGTAAGGGTACATGGCACACCTCCTGGGTGATGGGCACATCTACAATAGGGGCCTTACCTAAAAAATGTAAACATTGTAACCTCACTGTTTGTACCCTCGTGTTAATCTGAACCAAAAAAACCCTTTTTGTTTTTGCATGTGTTTGGGTGGGGAGAAGAAGACATCTGATAACCCCCATCCTTTCACCCAGCTCTAATCCTAAGGGAGACCCCATCTCAGAGTCCCCAGCCCCGCATGTTGCCCAATCCTGGTGGTGTCAAGCGATGTCGGGGCAACTTCTATTTGTGACCTTCTGGAAGAGAGGAAGAGCCCTCCCAAACACTTGTAAAACTAGCTCAGGAAGGTAGGACGATGGCAGTAGAGCTTATCAAGTTGTGTAGGAATATGTGCAGTTTCTTATATGTCAATCGAACCTCAATAAGTAAATAAAATAAAAAAGTTCATGGAAAAAATATTCCCAGGAACTGTATCGTTTGAGCTAGAGTGCCATGGCTTCAGCCTGGCTCAGAGCAGCCTCAAACCCCTGGGTTCAAGTAATTCTCTTGCCTGAGCTTCCTGAGTAGCTGGGAGCACAGGCACCTGCCACAACACCTGGCTAATTTTTCTATTTTTAATAGAGACAGGGTCTTGTTCTTGCTCAGGCTGGTCTCAAGCTTCTGAGCTCAAGTGATCCTCCTGGCTTGGCTTCCCAGAGTGCTGGGATTACAGACATGAAATGTAATTTTATACTATGCAATCTTTCCCATCTTTTTATACACTTTCTATTATAATTTCAATTTCTATGTAATATTCTATCTTATTTATGTACCAAAAATTACTAGATCATTACCAGATTGATGGACTTATTTTTCAGCAAGTTTAAAAAAAAAAAGGAGGCAATTATTTTTTAAAAGTTAATTTATTTGTTTCAATAGATTTAAGAGATAAAATGTTTTTTTTTTTTTTTTTTTTTTTGCAGTCTTTTGGCTGGGGCTGGGTTTGAACCCATCACCTCCAACATATGGGGTCAGTGCCCCACTCCTCTGAGCCACAGGCTCTGCCCACAGGGTAAAATGTTTTTTGTTAGATGGGTGAATGGTATGGTGAGGAGGTCAGGGATTTTAGTGTATCTGTTACCCAAAATAATATTATATGCTGAACCCAATAGTTAATTTTTCTTTCTTTCTTTTCTTTTTTTTGAAACAGAGTGTCACGATGTTGCCCTCAGTAGAGTACTGTGGCATCACAGCTCACAGCAACCTCAAACTCTTGGGCTTAAGCGATTGTCTTGCCTCAGCCTCCCAAGTAGCTGGGAGGTGCCTGACACAGAGCTCAACTATTTTTTACTGCAGTTGTCGTTGTTGTTTAGTTGCCCTGGGATAGGCCAGCCTTGGTGCATGTGGCTGGCGCTGTAACCACTGTCCTACAGGCACCGAGCCTCAGTACGTAATTTTTCATTCTTCTACCTGCTTCTGAATCTCAAATGTCTATTATACCCCTCTGTAGGACCATGCATAACCATACTTTAGCTCCCACTTGTAAGTGAGAACATAACTTTTTGGTCCTGAGATGCTCTTCTGAGGATAATGGCCTCTAGTTCTATTCAAGTTGCTGCAAAAGATATTAGTTCATTCTTTATTTTATAGCTGAGTATTTTTCCGTGGGGTGTGTGTGTGTGTGTATCACATTTTCATCATCCACTCCTTAGTTGATGGATACTTAGATTGATTCCATATCTTTGCAATTGTGGATTGTGCTGAGATCCACGTGTGAGTGACATGTACATAAACATCTTTTTTTTTTTTTTTAATATAATGACTTCTTTTTCCTTTGAGTAGATACTGAGTAGTGCAGGATTTTAGCAAATATTTTTGAGTGTACACCTTGGAAGTTTTAAGGCTAATTATGCTGCGATGAGTATCTTTTTGCCTACATGCTTCTCCACATATTTTACTTCTCTTTACTTCTTCAGGGTAAGTTCCTTAGAGTGGGATGAATCTCTTACCGAATTTATGAATTTCTTACTGATTCTTGCTTTGCACTAACAATCCACAATGATTGTACCACTTTATCTGTGACAAGCAATAAATGAATGCACTTATTTTGCCATAAGCCTACAGGCCTTAGGTATTACCATTTTGAACTGTTTTTAAAAGGCATCATTTCATTTCACACAAAACCTTGAAATAGTAGGGAGAAAGCAGGGTTCGCTGTCCGTAAGCAGCCCGTTGTCAGGTCAGGCTTACATAATGACAGTGGGGTCTTATTTACATAACTCTGCAATCTTTTAGTTTCTTTAGTGTAATGTGCATCTTTTTCCTCCCTTAACTTGAAGGGAAATGTTCAGCCACTGACTCATCGTCAGACATCCCACTGCTTTTACTCCTCCACCAAGGCCCCTGCAGACAGACCATAGGAAGGGAGAATTGAGGTGCTGGTGGATTTGAGGGTGGTGGCAGGAAGTTGTCAGTGACTCAAAACCAAGTCAAGGAGAAGCCAGGTGTGTGCCCTTCCTCCCGCCCCTGACGCCGCCGCGCTGCTGCAGTGGGAGCTCTGAAAGGAAGGGAAAGGGTCTAGGACTTCATTAGCAGGGAAACACATGGTAAGAATAGGCACCAGGAAGAAAGCTTCTAAACACGGTTGAGCGTAATAGAAAAGACTTTTGAAATCATGGTTAGATCTGGAAATCCTCCCTACCTGGAGAAGTTGACTGAAGATTAAAAAATGCATCTTCTCCTGTGATTCTCTTATTTACATGTATTTATCCTTTTTGATTAAGCATTATGTTCCAGAAAGGGTCTGATGCAAGTCTCCTTTTCTTCAGAAGGAAGAATGGAAAATTAAAAAGAGGTGGAGTGGGCTCTGTGAGGAAATGTACAGATTTCAGAACTTTGAAGATAACAGCTGAAAAATCGCCGAGAGTGACAGATAAGGAAGTGACATAACATTCAATCATCCATTTCATAGAGAGGTTATGAATGTTTTGAAATGGATGCGGTGATCGCTCCCTACAGGAAGAAAATGTGAGAAATTAACATTTTTCTACTTTCAAAAACAAGGCAATTAATTAGCAAGGGAAATCGGTAGATACAGTGGATTACCGTTTCTGCCTGGCGTTCAGGAAAGTATTCAGTGCTATCTCCATGGAGCAGAGTATGTAATATTTGACCGGATGCTATTGTTGTCAGATGTCCTTAGACCTGTTGGAACAAGCAATTCCCTTTCTAAGCCTGTGGGATGGTCTCTGGTTGAGGCAGAAGACCATGTGCCTGACCTTGGCTTTGTCCAGTTCAGGATTTTATGTGATTCAGTTGAAGAAACAGAGCAAATTTAGTAACAATGATGGAAGGCCCAGGATTTTAAAATCATTTTAGCAGTCTGGAATAATAGACAGAAATAAACAAGATGAAGTTAGTACTTCAGTTTCTTTTTTAAGGTATTCTTCAAGTATAGAATGGAAACTGTTCATGGGAAGAGTTCTGGGAGTCCTCAGATACCACAGCTATAGGGATAATGAAATTCAGAGGCATCAAAGGTCTAGACTAAGCGTGAAAAACTTGCCTGTAATGAGCTTGGATTTCTCTCTTTTATTCCCCCTTTTCTTCACTCTTTTTTTTTTTTTTTTTGTTTTGCTTTCTTAATCCTCTTCCCTTACTTTCTTTTCTTCTTCTTTCCCCCTTTTCATTTTGTTTTTTTTCCATTTGTAGACCTCCCCCCCAAATTCTTATTATCATTGATAAATGTGTGTATACAATATGCCACCAGTGTTATCTGTGGAAAGAAAAAGAAGGAAAGGAAAGTTCTCTACTTGAAGGTGAAATAAGGCAACAGGGGCAGTTAATATGTAGAGTTCTGGAAATTGTTTCAGAAAATCCACAAGAGCCTTCAGATATTTTCTAATCCTTTTTTTTTTTTTTGAAACAGAGTCAGCTCTCTCTCCTGAGGTGGAGTGCAGTGGTGTTGTCATAGCTCACAGCAACCTCAAACTCCTGGGCTTAAGCAATCCTCTTGCCTCAGCCTCCAGAGTAGCTGGGACTACAGGCACCTGTCACCAGGCCTGGCTAATTTTTCTATTTTTGTAGAGACAGGATCTCACTCATACTCAGGCTTTTCTTGAACTCTTGGCCTTAAGTGATCTTCCCACCTTGGCTTCCCAGAGTCCTAGAGTTATAGGTGCCAGCCACTGTGTTGGCCCTAGTCCACTTTTACTGAAACCTACTTTAGTCCCAAGCCCTGAAACTCAATGAGTCTGAACTCCGTCCTCAGTTCAAAAACAGTGATGGACAGTGAGCTAAGACTGGGAAAACTGAAAAATAATCAAATAAGAAAAAAGTTATGTCTTTGATGAACTTCTAATCTAATTTTACTCATTATTTAAAGTCATCTTTTGGTATTCATTCCTAATAACAGGCTCATTTTTTTTCTCCCTACAAAGTGGTTTTCCTTTTTGCAAATGGGTGCTGTATCTGCTACATTAGTTTTTGCAGGTAGTTTTGGAACTTAGGCTCCCCTTTTATAAAAGTAATTCTGTGGGAAAATGCATTTTAAGTTTTCAAAGACTGACTTAGACACAAATGTAGCACAATCTTTTGTATGTGGGGGCTGCCCACGTGAGCGTTGCTGGAGCGCTGCTCTGTAAATCAGTAGGCTGACTTACAATGAGAGAAATCTGTATCCAGCACCATCCGGTGTGTAGGGAAAGGAAGTGCTGCTCTCAGGTTTATTCCAAGACTTAACCTTACCAGGACACTAAGAAAACCCCTAAGCTGGAATGGATACCTAACCAGGTGGATGCCAGTTTCTAAATGGATCTGTTATCTCCACCAGCCATTCATGTTGATATTTGAGTTTTAGGTTTCTGCCTGTCCTCCTGTCGTGATCCTTCTCTGACACCTTTCCTGGCTCCTGGCCCTTCTGTTTTCTGTTTGTCTGGGACATTTTCCTTTACCACATCAGGGAACAGCTTTACACAGAAATCACGTGGTGGTCTGGGAACGGGCACAGCTATGGAGAGGCTGGGGGAGGGCTGCTGGGAATCTGTGTTCTCCAGGGACAGCACCTGGTGCAGGATGAAATGAGATAAGGGCTTTGTCAACTGTGGCTAGTGTTGTTAGGACAATTAATATTTATTGTCATGCCTGATGGGAAGTGTGGGCTGGGGAACAGGGAAGGAAAGGGAAGAGGTGCGTGGGAGAATTCTTCTATTCTTCTCTTCCTAAAGACTCAGGAACGAAATGGCAATGTTGGGTACATGTACTTCAGGATAAATGTCATTGGGTGACATTTCCTGACATTATTGATAAATGAACAAACAAAAAATAAATGAAAAGGAAATTAGCAGTCAAGATAGTCTATCTTAGGTAAAAATTGGTTGTGAAAAGTAGAGGGTCCACTAAGCTGGAGGTGAACTTGAATTAGAAGGCCCACAAAGGGAAGGGACAGTTTGATAGATTCTTTTCAATTACATTTCCTTTCAGCTTTGTCTTTTTTTTTTTTAAATCAGTGTTTGGGTTAAGGATTTATGGAGGTGAGGTAGGAGACCATGGGAGAGTGAAGTTTACAATGTGTGGTCTCTTAGGCAAAGGAGCCTCAGGTGCCATGGCAAGTGACTGCATGGCCACTTAATAAGGCTAACAACAGACACCGAGGCATCCTGTGTTTTCTAAACCATCTTCATGGCTGATAAACTAGAGCTCCCTAAATATGACATTTACCAGGAACTCTCAGAAGATGTATGATTCAGTCAGAAAGTCATTTAGCCAACTTGTGCTTACTCAATACAATTCTTTCACTAATGGTATGAGGCAGGATGAGAGAAAAGTATAAAAATAAAGACAGGGGCTCTTTGAGAGCCTTCATTCCTGAGAAGCAGAAATACTAGTATGCAGGGATCAACAAAGGCCGTTCTGAGACAAGAAAGAAAGCAGTGAGACACACACGTATAGGCCACGCCACAAGGAAGGCAGGGGCCCCACGGTGGGACGGCTGGGAGGATGGCAGGAAGGCGCTGGGATCTGAGTTGTGTCTTGAAGGGCAGTAGGGGGGGAGGGCGTCAGATTTGCAGGGAGGAGGAAGGCACTTCTGGTAGAGGACTATCCCACTGGGGAGCAAGGAATAGGCCTCTCGAGCTGGCCTCCAGGGAGGGTTTCTGCTGGGTCATCAGACAGCAGCAGGCCAGGCCGAGATCACCTGGTACTGTCAGCCAGTGTCAGGTGGGTGCTCAACTCAAAAGGCAGCTGGGGCCACGGCGATGGACTTGAACCATAACCTTAAATTTTCTTACAATTGAAATAATCCTTAGAGAGGTTAAAAGTCAAACATCTCACTTTAGAGGTGAGGAACTGAGGTCCAGAGAAGAAAGATGCTTTACCCAGCAGTCTCGAGGTCCACCTTGGGATTTGGACATCCTCAGAAGAGAAGTAGCTTCCTCTTGGTGCTGTGAGCTGAGTAAAAAAATGATGATATTCTCAATGACTGGGGAGCTGGAAATATGGCTGATGACTGATTTATCACACGCATGGGACACTTGTTCTGTCGTCAAGTATTCACTGAGCACCTACTGGGTAATAGCCAGTGTGCGACATACTGGAAGACATCTGGGTTTTTAGGCTAGTGAAACACAGAGAAGTAAAATATAACCTAGGAGGCAACATGAGGAGGCCAGGAGAGCACAGAGAGAGGCCACTAAGCCCAGTGGGGCGGGTGGGCAGGGAGTAGGAAGCTGGTGGGCAGCTGGGCAGGTGAAGAGCTAGCAGGGAAGGAGGAAGGAAGGAGGAGAGGGGAGGGGGGAGGGGAGGGGGGGAGAGAAAGAAAGAGGAGGGAGAGAGAGGGGAGAGAGAAAGAGAAGACTGGTGGGGAGAGAGAGAGAGACAGAGAGAGGTGCACTCAAGACTCAGGGTCTGACTTGCTAAGTGTATCTGGAGCACTGTGAGCTGGCTGGGGGTTTGAGAGATGAGGCGGGAAAGGTCAGTGGAACAGACAGTAAAGACCTTTTTGACCTTTTAAGAAAACTGGATTTTAAGTGGTTGGCAGTGGGGAGCAGTAAGGGCTCACAGACGCCTGCTCCATGCCACGTGTTGTTCTATGCTCATCTCAATCAGTTTTTGAAGTAACTCTAAGAGATAGGTATTATTATCATTCCTGTTTTACAGATGAGAAAGCAAGGCACAGTGTCAGTCAGCTACTAATGGGAGAGTCGGGGTTGAAACCCGTAGCCCAGATTCGGATACCATGGTCTTAAGCATGGCCACATGGCCTATTTGGCCTTCTTGAAGGGTTTTAAGCAGAGAAATGACATGGGCAGATGGATGTTTTAGAAAGGCCACTTTGGCTGTAGGAGGGATGACGTGGGCAGGGGTGAGGGAAATGGGCTTTGAGAAGGACTATAAGAAAATAGTCACCATCTTTAGCCAGCCAGAAGGTGCTGCTGTCCCTGACTCTAGAGGTGGCAGCTGTGTCGCACGCACAAAGTGTGGACAGCTGAGCTGCATGTCTGCTGCCTGCATCCAAGTTGCTGGGTTAGATGCACAGTCGTGGGTATTTGGGAGACAGCCACAGAGATGACTGAGGCAATGTGGGCAGGATACTTAAGGCCACCATCACATGCCACTGAGCCAAGTGTCTTCCCAGGGCTCCAAGGGAAAGCGCTGGGCCAAGTCAGGTGGGCAGAAAACAGGAGGGGACCGGGCAGAGCAGGAAGGCACAGGCAGCAGTCTGCAGGGCCTGGGTGGGCAGAGGACCCCCTCAGTGCAACGTGCCATTGGGAAATGCTCCCAGAAGCAAGGGAAGCTAGAGCGGCTGCCCTGTGTGTCGGCCAGCCCCAAGTGTCAGCCAGCCCCAAGTGTTGGTCAGCCCCGAGTGTCGGCCTGCCCCGAGTGTCAGCCAGCCCTGCGTGTCGGCCAGCCCTGCCTGCCCAGCTCAGCTCTGCCAGGCCCTGTACTCAGTTTCTAGGGCAGAGCTATGGGGGATAGTTAACTCCTGAAGGCCGAGGGCTGGGAGAAGCAGGCGCTTCTGCCACCAGGGCTGATCTGCCCATGTCAGCCTTGCTTTTCACCTGTGGTTGAGGGAAGAGAAAGGAAAAAGGTGACTGAGCCTGACCTAGCAGGAGCCTGGGCTTCAACTTTCATGGCCTGAATCCCCAAATCCCAGCACAGGGCCTAGCCTGCGATTTATGAATGTCCTCACGTTAGAAAGTCCTGCCCAGTCAGACTCAGAACTGGGGACACTGGAGGCTGTGGGCAGGGGGTTTGGTGTATGTAGACGTCTGCACTTTGAAAACCCAGATTGGTGGGCATCAGTCCTGCTCTGGAGTGGGACAGTCACTTCTTAGGTCTCTTCTCTCGTCATTTGAAAGCTCTGAGATTTGCCTCCTTTTGAAACAGAGAGAAGTGACCTGTTATTTGGGTTAAAAACTCAGGCTGTCAGAAAACCCAGGTCAGCTGCTGAGTTGCGGCGGGGGTGGCTTGCCTGGCTCCCCGCTGCAGGCTGACTCATTCCCCTCCGAGACAGACAGATTGTGTCTTGTGTGGGAGTCGCTGAGCAGAGCTCAAAGCTGTTCCCTGAGAGTTACAGGAATTACAACCTGGTGAAGGGAACAATTGTTCTAAATATGTTCTTTTGATGAGACGTTATTTTCATTATCATTTTATTAATGGGTTTGTAAAAGGGAACAAAAAGAGCCCCTGTCTTCAGAAAATAATTTGCTTTTCTCCTTGGGGAAGTGTGGTCTGTTGTCATCAGGTCAGGCCTGACTTTTAGGGCCTCTGTGACTGGCACAAGGCCCAGGCTAGAACCCTCTGCAAGGCTGCTGCTGAGGGGTCAGTCTCTAGGTGATCTCCCTGGCAGATGGCGTCACCCAGGGAGACGATGACTCAGCAAGGGGCTGGAGAGGCTTTATTGGTTCATTATCATCAAGATTTGTCAGAATAGAGCTAACAGTTGTCATGGCCTCTGGGGCAACAGGAAAGAGCAGATCATGAGTAGTATTTTTCCAGGTGCCTACACTGAAAGCTTACCTGTCTGTGATAAGGCTAGGCTGGAAGGGGTCCTCGCTGCTCGTATGTGGCACTCCCAACCACAGATGCCTGCTTTGGGTTCTTCCCTGTGGGAGATGTGGCAAAAGGCTAGGGAGGGGTCTAGCCATTCCTAGTTTGCACAGCTCTGGCAGTGCCTGAGCAACATGCTGGTAAGGCAGGAAGCATCCTGGCCAGTTCTCACCAGGGCCCCAGAGCAGGGAGCTGTCCACCGGCTATCGGCTATCATCAGGAGGCAGGCGGCATGGAGCCGGGCTGGCTGGTTAATCCCTTGCCATTTAACTGTTTGCTGAGTGCTTTCTGGAAGGCTGTGGCAGAGCAGTGAAAGGCAGGCTTGTTTCCAGGAGCTCTCGGACTGGATGATTCTTCTAGTTCCCCAAAAATTTGACACAAGTGCCAAGAGCTCAGTTTGCTCAGAAATCCAACAGTGTGATAAAATTTGATATGTCCTTGGGAAAATTTAAAGGGACAATGCACGTGAAGAAAGCTTTCTACTGGCACGTATTAGATGCACAGACTATGTGTTGAAGGAATAAATGAATGAAGGTGAATCAAAGGGACAAAGGTGAGTCAGGTGTGCTTATCGTGTAGAGGTAGAAAGTGTGAGCTAGTATCTTAACCCACGTTCAGGTAGGTTAGATTGGGAAGGATGGGCTGGCCTATTACCGAAGCAGGCGTGTGTGCAGGCCTCAGAGTGAGTGCAGGGTTGATCTGGAGACCGAGACCAAGCATCGTCAGAAGAGAGGGGCTGTGGTGGCTGCTGTGATCCAGGGCCCAGGATTAACCAGGTCAGAGAGGCAAGGCAGGGTGAAGGGTGTGCAGACACAATGGGTGAAGGAGTGATGGATTTGGAGGCCTGAGGCCCTCCCTGCTGCTGGAGATATGTTTGCATGGGCTGGGCTTATCTTTGATAGGAGTAAGGCTATGAAACCCACTTATATTTACTCACACTTTCTTATGAAAGATAGAACACAACTATAGCCCAGGATGAAGGAGAGAAATTAAGTGGGAAGGGAGGGGAGAGGGGAGGTTTGATAGAGGGAGAGTAAAAGTTGATAGAGGGCGGGACCACACCTATGGAGCATATTGCAAGGGTACAAGTAACATCTGTCAAGTATAGAACATAAATGTCCTAGCACAATAATCAAGTAAATGAGGTGAAAGCTATGTTGATTGGTTTGATCTAACCGTGTCAGGTTGTATAAAAAAAAATCAACACATTGTACCCCACATATGCATAAATGTATTCATGATCTATGTGTATTTGACTTAATAAAAAAGGTAAATAAAAATGAAAGGAGTAAGGAAGATCTTTCCAGGAGACACATTCATTTCAATGTCTCTGGGCTGTGCATGCAGTAAACAGTAAATTCATACATCCTAAATTAAAGGTTCTTTCTCTTTCCTTTGCCAGTCTTCAGCAAAGCCTGATAAGCACAGACTAGAGCCGGGTGCTTCTGTCTGCCTGTGCTCTGCCACTTACTAGGTGTGTCATCTCATGAGGCAGTCTCTCTCTGTCTTAGTATTCTCATTTGTTAAATGTGAATAATACCAGGTGGCACCTGTGGCTCAGTGGGTAGGGCGCTGGCCCCATATACCGAGGGTGGTGGGTTAGAACCCAGCCCTGGCCAAACTGCAGCAGAAAATAGCCAGGCATTGTGGCAGGTGCCTGTAGTCCCAGCTACTTGGGAGGCTGAGGCAAGAGAATCTCCTAAGCCCAGGAGTTGGAGGTTGCTGTGAGCTGTGTGATGCCACAGCACTGTACCAAGGGTGATAAAGTGAGACTCTGTCTCTCCAAAAAAAAAAAAAAAAATGTGAATAATACCTTATAGGCTGTTACGAGGATTGGATGAGTTAGCATAAATCAAATGCTTAGAATAGTTACTGACACGTTGTGAATTCTTCATCATTTTAGTCATTATTATTACCTTTGCCACTGAAATAAAAATCCATTTAATTCTGGTGAATAACCAAGCAAGAGAGCTACCTGATTTGGAGGAAAGACCTTTGGATCTAATCCCACAATGCTGTACCCTAACACCTAGAGCCTGGCACATAGGAGGTACTTGGAAAATATTTGTTATTGTTGACTTGTGTAGAGTTGGGTTGCTGGTGCAGGGTGGGTGAAAGACAGGACGACCCAGAGTCCTTTAGGGAATTGCCTGACTTTGGAAAATGGGGGAGGAGATGGGAGAAAGTGTGTAAACTTGGGACCCAGGCACAGCTGAGAGTCTGGGGCAACAGACTCAGGATTGATCAGTGTGGAGCGCAGGAGAGGGAGGAGTGAGAATAACTCGCACCGTGGCCAGCTTGATTCTTGGATAGGTGGACGTTGGAGTTTGGGTCTTTACCTTGGAGAGGATGGATGTGGTAGGCCAATATTTCTGGTTATCAGGAGTCTTTTCTCCAACACAGAAATGAAAATACCCCAAATATTTCCTGATTTTCTAAGTCATATATTTGTTGGTAAGAATCAAATGAGGCTTTGTCTGTGAAAGTGCTTAATCAACTGTAAATTGCCATGGAAATATTATGACTGGTGTAATTTTCTATCTCACTGAAACCTCAGTTCTCTAGCATGTCCTCAACTTTTCCATCTCAGGGACATTTGCATTTTCAGAGAATGTCTGGGAAAAAAAGGCTTGATTAAGTCAAAGGAATGAATAGTGATTACAGAAATCACAGAAAGGCACTTCTACTCAAGAAAGGCTTTGGGACAGAATACAGGGACCACGAGTCCCGGAGTGAAGAGCAGGAGAGGTGTGCTCAGCAGAGGTGCCACAGTGTGCTTCTAATTTCCATTATTGCTAAAACTCCTCCTGTTCTGTTTCTTCTTTTTTTAGACCTTTTTAATTTGTAAAGTGTTGCAGAGTGTCAGTATAGGAACTCTCTCTCGTGAGGCTAAGCTGAAGGTGAGGGCAAAAGTTCGCCTGGGGTGGGGGGCTGGAGGCTTCTGTTCCCAGGGAGTACCATGCCCGTGGCTTTCATATAACTCTCATAAATAAATTGAAAATATCATATCGTGGTAATATTGAATCCACCTGTACACATACAAAACCCCCTCCATGTGAACCATACTGGGAAATACTCTCCTTTGATTTCTTTCTAGGGCACATAAACCTATTTTTTTCCATATGATCAATCCATATCCAGCACATCCTTTATAGAAGGAAGCAACCCCTTCTCTCTTGGAAGAGGGGGTGTCATTCTCTGTTACCAAATGGTTGTGAGAGATAAGTTTGATTCTCCTTCTCACAATGTAGTGAGAAATGAGGGGAATGAAGTAAGGAGGGTTGTAATCAGGCAAGTGACACAGTTCTACAGAGAAGAAACTGCCTAGCTGCGGTTAGAGAGCTGTAGGACTAGAAAGATTAAAAGAGTGAGGGAATTCACGTGCTTCCCTGTGGGTGAGGTGCCACAGTGTTTATCCTTACACAGAAATAAACATTTCCCACCCTCCTCCTCCTTTTTATTTGCTTCCAGCACTACCTGACCAGAGGAATTGCATTTTTGCACAGTTCTCTTCTTGGCTCCCCTCTCGTACATGCTGATTAAGTAATGTGTTCGTTTGTTTAAAAATATTGAGCAGCGTTTGATTTTAGGGCATGGCTTTTCATAGCAGCAAAGAGTGTGGCTTCCACTAAAAAAATGCCCCCAAACGAAAAGTCTCCTTCCTCTCTGAACTCTATTTTAAGGAATTCCATTCAAACGGTTGTTAGGAAGTAAACTACTGTTCTAGAAGACCCAGGAAGATGTGGGATGATGATGGCACAGCAGCATGGGGATGACGTGGATGGGGGACAGGATTAAGTCCAAATGACGAGGTCATACTACCGAGAAAGCAGCTGAGGACAAATCTGGGAAAAATGGGAAGGAAACAGAAGGAAGGCTGAGATCCAGCCTGTGTGGAAGTTAGGATACAGGTGCACATGGCACTTGACTCGTCAATTCTTAGGCATCTTGAACCCAGGGCACAGACACGAGGGGAGGAGGGAGGGCTGGCTGGGGCATGAGTGTGTCTTAACCTTCTCCTAGTTATACTATACAGAGAATGACAATGGTATGTCTTCTGAGGTCAGCCGAGAGGACTGTCCCTGCATCAGGGGTCTGGCCATGTGATGCTTGCCCTTCAGCCCCAGGCCAGCAGCCCTGGAGATTTTGAGGGGAATGATATCTCCTGGCACACTGAGGACCGATTTGCAGCACGCTGGTTGGAATGCTCTGTTTTGAGGAACCTACTTGTATTCTTCAGGGAGCTAGAATTGAGCCACAAGTTTTACTGAAGAATAGTGCCTTGCAGTTAAGGATAAGAACAGTCATGAGCACAGCACTTGTTCTTCAGGAGTCCACTAGTTCAGGCCACCACCAGTTAAATGATATTTATGAGCACCTCTTAAGTGCCATGCTCTGTGCCCTGGACAGAGAGCTCTGCTGAATAGTGAAGGCGGGAAGAAAGGATGAGAGGGCTTCTGCTGCTTTGGTGAGTCAGGAAAGTGGGCCCCAGCTGCAATGGGTGGCAGGCATTAGTACTTCTGTCTCTCTGGCACCAGGAGCAGCATCTCAGGACTGGTGCTGTCGACTCAGAGGAAGCAGCAATGGGAGGTTTTAGCCATGCTGGAGGCTGTTTTTTCCCCCATGTCTCTGGAGACTTGGTGCTTTGGCAGCACTTTTGAGTTCCAGAGACCTCAGCTAATGCCCAATGTAATGTTATGTAGAGATAGGGCTTTGGGGGAGTGATTAGGGTTAGATGAGGTTGTGAGGGTGGGGCCCCCTGGGCTGATGAGATGAGTGGCCTTAGAAGCAGAGACTGCAGAGCTTGCTCTCTCTCTAGCCACAGGTGCCAGAAAAAGGTCACTTGGGCGTTCAGGGAGGAGGCAGCTGCCTGTAGGTAAAGACATAAGGCCTCAGCATGAAACCTACCTTGCTGGCACCTTGATGTTGGACTTCCCTGTCTCTAGAAAGAAAAATAAATTTCTGTTTGTAAGTCATTCAGTCTATGGTATTTTGCTATAATAGTTTGAGGAGATAAATGTAGTTGCCAAACCTTGCTGTCACTCTAGTTTTAATGCACAATCTGAAGAAACATACATATGTTTGAAAGCAAAGCAGCAAGTGTTCTTTAAGCCACATTAGTCCCCACAGGCAGGAAGTGCGGAGGGAGCAGCAGCTTCTTTTGGGGTCTCCGCCAAGCTCTATGCTGTATCCTTACAGATAGTACTGCTTAGTTCCCACAACAATGTCATCTCCATTTTATAGAAGAGGAAACTCAGATTCATAGAGTAATTTCCTTATAGGTACAATGCCCAGATTTAGAGCCCAGTTGTTTGATTTACAGTCAAGTCCCATTCCCTTACGCTGGCTTAGGAAGTAGAAAGGGCTGGTCTTGCATCCAAGATCTATCTAAATTTGAATTTCATACTCTACAGTCTATCACTCTAATTCTCTGTGCTCTGGGAGGACAGTTTGTTTTTTAAGTATTTTAAATATTTATTTTATTCTTAAAAGAATTATATTTCACCCTTAAAAATATGTACCATGCGTTATTGGAAAGTAAGACCTGCATTTTCAAGAGTTGGCACAAATGTCTTTCATGCATTTTTAATGAAACTTTGGTTTGCACAATTTTTACAAAGAAGAAAGCATCTTGACAACATGTTGAGATAAGTGGATTCAACTTCCCATTGCTTCACTTTCTTCCAACAAGATTCCATTCCTCGAGGGCTAGAGGCAGCAAATTTGGGGAAATGAAAGGAAGAATGCAAAACAGATGGCCCGGTCACATGCATTTCATGGGCCTAATAGCTGGTGAATTTGGCTGGAATTGAACATGAAAGAGAATAATCTTGGCCAGAATTTAAAAGAAGCAATTTAAGGGGTGCTTAGGGGAGATTATCTTCATCATCATCATCAACACCGACATTTACTGAGATTTTAACAGGAAATTAAGCACTTATGTAGATTATCATATCTAATCTTCACAACAGCTCTACCAAGTAGATACTGTTAATACCCCCATTTAACAGGTGAGGAAACTGAGGTTTAGAAATATTGTTTTCCCTAGGTCACTAGGTACTTAACTGTGAGCAATAAGAATTTTGGTTTTGTTGAATGTTGCCCACATGGAAGGCGATAGTGTGTTATGCTGTGTTGGGGCAGTTTGCTCTTGATTCACTAAGAAAGACAGTGCTAGTGAAGTTTGGGGGCAGGAAGTGATGTGTTTAGAGAGTGTTTTAGGACAATTAGCTGGCACCATGTAGGAGGACTGGTGGTCTGAAGGCAACTTAGGAGGGTCTTGCAAGGTTCAGGGAAGAGAAGACGAGTTTGAACTGAGTGGTAGCGAGAGGCCTGGGAATGAGGGATTGATGCAAGAGTTCTTGAGTCTGTCACAGGAAGAGGGCATGGTCTCTGGATGAATGCCAAAGTGTAAGGACTTTCAGCTGATTTCAGGATTTCAGACTTGGGCAAAGGAAGAATGATGGCACCTTGAACAGAAGTGGGAAGTGAGAAGGTAGAGTTCATTTGGTTGGGAGAAGAGGGGTAGAGAGTGGACATCTTGGACTTGATCTCACCAGAGAATCTCCAGATAAATTTACAGAGCCAGCTGGAAAGAGGTCAGGGTTAGGGGTAAAGATATGGCCAATAGTTGTAGTGCAATGGTAATGGCAACCTTGGAAGCACCTGCTCCCAGGCTAGGCACTTAAAGCCATGGGATCCAGCCTGGAACCTTGCCTTTGGGACTTAGATGCTCATCTTGCTCCTCTATCTCAGGTCTGTGTGTTAGTTCATGTTGAAACTTGGTGTGGGTTAGGAAAAAAAAAAAATCCTTCCACAAGACACTTTTCTCTCCTATCTTTTAGAAGTTTGTTGAAATAACTGTGCAAATCTACTATGACTACAAGTAAATGGTGTTCCCTGGAGTTGTGTGGTACACACAAAAGGCTCCAGCCTGGTCATCCTGCCTTAGCTCTGAGGGTCCTCATTTTTTATTTTATTTTATTTTTTTGAGACAGGGTTTCACTCTGTCTCCTTGGGTAGAGTGCTGTGGCATCATCATAGTTCATAGCAACCTCAAACTCTTGCACTGAGGTACTTCTGTCTCTCTGGCACCAGGAGCAGCTTTTTAAATTTTTTTTATTTTTAGTAGAGACTGGGTCTTGCTCTTGCTCAGGCTGGTCTGTAACTCCTAAGCTCAAGCAATCTGCTCGCATTGGCCTCCCAGAGTGCTAGGATTACAGGTGTAAGCCACCATCCCTGGGCTCAGAGTCCTGATTTTTGATCTTAAGCATTCATTCCCCCTTTTAAGCTTTTCTAGCTGTCCTGGCTCTGGAGTGGTTACTTCTCCATCAAATTAATATATGCCCCAGACATCAAGCTCTGCAGCTGCTGCTGCACTTCCCTGGGACCTGCAGCCTCACACTGTCCGAGGTCCTGGGGGAGGAGAGGAAGGTTGAGGTAGCAGAAAGACACCCAGTCTCAGGACTTTAGGGATCACCACCATTACAGGTGGAAGAGATAAGTAACAAGAACTCAGATTTGGAATGATCCAGAGCCCTAGTCTTTGACTCACAGCCCAGAACTTGTTCCACTGGCCTAGGCCTCCTCTGTATAAGTCCAAAACAGCAGGGCTTGATCTTAAAAGCAACCTTAACATCTGATAAAATGCAAAGCTGTTTTTGTATGCATTGATGTGTTTATTCTGTAATAACTCTATTGTAGAACTCACCTAAATGATGTCAAGCTAAACTGAAATTTCTCAGCAGGTTTTCTGCCCGCCCCCCCCGGGGTGGTTCTTTTTCTGCCATTTCATACTCAGATGTCTTTTTTTGTCTATAAGTGCAATTTTTTGTGGGCTCAATTGTAGGCATCTGAAGAACAAGTACTGCATCTGATTAATTGGTTTTTGTAGCACTTAGCAGGATGAAGAAGGCAGATAAATGCTAATAAGGGGCACTGGTGATCTGTCATCTCCCTGGGAAGAGGCTGGGTGGCCTCAAACAGCTATTTGCTAAGGCAAGTCAATGGTAGGAATGGGACCTAGTAGGGCAGGAGGGGGACAAGAGGTGGATGGGAGTGGGAAGTTCTGTCTCAGGAAAAGCCATATTATAATAGCAACTCCGTTATTGTAGAAAATGACTGGGGACACAACAGTTAATTAAATTCTGGTATGTACTAATATACATATGTTGGCAAATTTCTGAAAGTTTCTTTGGGTTAAATCTAACTTTGGTTCATTATAAAGTATCAAGAACACCAAAGACACCTTGATAGGTAATCAAATTGCCAAGTAGAAGAGCTTTTCAAAAACAAAAAAATTCGCTCGTGCCTGTAGCTTAGTGGTTAGGGCACTGGCCACATACACTGAGGCTGACGGGTTCGAACCTGGCCCAGGCCTGCTAAACAACAATGACAACTTCAAAAACAACAACAACAACAATGAAATAGCCGGATGTTGTGGCATGTGTCTGTAGTCCCAGCTACTTGGGAGGCTGAGGCAAGAGAATCGCTTAAGCCCAAGAGTTTGAGGTTGTCACCCAGGGTGACAAAGTGAGATTCTGTCTCAAAAAAAAAAAAAAAAAAAAAAAAAAAAAAAGCAAAAAAATTTGAGACTAAGAAATTGATTGCTCTTCTGGTAAAATAGTAGTGGTTGGACTTATTGGAAGAAGCCAGTATTCTGAGGATTTAGGAAATTAATTAATAACATTCTTCTTTTATTTGCTGAGTTTAATGAAATGTCATCCCAGCACATCAGTTCCTTATAATTCCCTGACTCAAAGTGTTTGAATAACAGTTTTATGATCCAGGTGGTAAGTGAAATAGCCCGTTATGTCTTATTATAGGTGGTGTTGTAAGCATTCAGTTTGTGCATTTCTGAGATTTTTTTTGCCTTTTTTTTTTTTTTATAAGTCATAAAATGCCTTTTCACATTTAATTAGGGCATATAACAATGGGTAGGCAAGTGAGTGGATATTATAATAAACACTTTGTAAGCTGTAAAACTCTGAAATATTATATTAAGGGGTTGCAAAAGAAAACTGTCATTCGTATGATAGTTATTTCACAGTCATATGTAAATCTATTTGTAACACTGGCCTTTTCTCACTGGTTTCTCAATCACCTTTTTGTAAATTATTCCTTGGCATACATTCTCTGAACATGCTTCATTTCAGAGTTGAAAATTGCTTGGCTCAGGGATTCTTAATCACTTTTTTCTGAAGTGTCACATCCCCAAATTCTTTGAGAAGTTCATGAAAGCTGTAGACAATTCCCCCAGAAAAGGTCTGCATATAATTTCAAGAAGTTCAAGGTATGAGCAAGAAGCTAAAAATCCTGATTTATTTCATCTTGAGAACTTAAGCTGGCAGTCACGCTATTCTCCTTCTTCCTTTCCTGGAACCGGGTCATTCTGTCATATCCAGCAATGCACATAGTGGGGAGCAGGGGCGCAGCTGGTGATAGTTGATCATCCCAGAGAAAACAGGTCTCCACTGACTCTGCCTCTAGCATATTGTGCTAATGCAGGCAAGATACTAAATTCGATCCAAGCCTAAGTTAAATCATAAATTCATGTAACAAATAGCACTTGAGCACACACTATATACTGGCTCTATGACAGGTCTGTAAGTCATTAATGACTAGGTTGTGGTCCCTACCCTTAAGGGACTCAAGTCTAGTGTAGATCAGTTTAGAAACAAACAGTAACATACAAGGTCTTGGCTCTGTTACAAGGCCAGATAACATCATGAGTCCCGAGTCACCTCACAGATGAATAGTTTCTCCTAAAAGGAAATAGTTGACAAAATTTCACAGGAAAACACCTCAGAACCCAAGGCATCTTTTCATTGACTTAACCTTGTTAAGTTGTATTAACCTGCATAAGTTAATGCTCACTGCTGTAACAGAAACTTGGAAATCCCAGCTGCTTAATGCAAGAGAAATTTGTCTCTGCCTCACAAAGCAGCCTAACGACTGTTTAGTATACAATCTGCCCTCTGTATTTGTGGGTTCAAGCAAGCATAAGTTGAAAATATTTAGGGAAAAACCCAATTAAAAATATAACAATAAAAATAATATAAATGAAAAGAACAATATAGTATAATAGCTATTTACATGGCATTTGCATTGAATTAGATGGTATAAGTAATCTAAAGATTATTTAAAGTATAGAGGAAGATTGCCTAGGATATATGCAGCTATGACACCATTTTAAATAAGGGACTGGAGCATATGAGGGCATTGGTACCTCAGGGGTGGTGGAACCAATCCTCTGCAGACATCAAAGGACTACTGCAGTGATTGAGGGATCCAGGCTCCGTCTATCTTCCTGCTCTGCCATCTTAAGCTGAGGCAGGACAGGGTAAAGGCAGGGTGGAGAGGCCTCATTTTGACTTGTAAATAAATGGCCCCTGTCACCTCTGCTCACCTTCTATTGGTAGGAATTGGTCACACAGGGCCCAGATGCAGGAGCTGCTGGGAAAACCAGTCCTTGGCTGGGGAGCTGCTCCTCCAGACAATTTCACGTATCAGGGGTCTCCAGCTTCCTCCTGCCTGCCTGGTGGTCACAGAGGTGAGGAGAAATCTTTATACAACAGGCTTTGCTCAGAGGTTACTGGAGGAAGACAGGGGCCCTGACCTTTGTCAAATCTGCCTCTGTCCTGCTCTCTGGAGCGAACACGCACACCTCTTTTCAGCCTCCCTCTCCTGTCCCTTGTCCTTTCCCCAATCCCAAAGCGGAGTCACTGATAAATTTACAGGGCGCCCATTCAAGGCCCCTTGACCGAGTTTCTCATGTTTTGTGACGATTTTGGCTGGAGGGTGACTAGGCAGAAAAGGGACTTTTTATGCAGGCAGCTTTCTCCGGGGCTGTGTTTGCGGAGGCCGGCGGCAGGGGGCGGTCTGCTCTCCGGTAATCAATCAAACGCGACAAAGGCCACCACGCTCCGCCGCGGAGGTGTCTTCCCTCGGTGACGTCAGCAGCCTGCCGTTGCCACGGCAACTGCACCTGATCCGAGAGCCTTGGGCGCGCACGCGCGGATTTCAGGGCTCTGCTCTCTAATGACGAAGAGCTAAAAATGACTCTCACTGTCCCAAAAGAGCAACTTAATCATGAGGAGATACTACCCAGTACTCATGCATCTGTAGGTGGAGACGCCCGAGGGAGCGCAGGACGCCGGAATAATCTGAAGGACATGTAGGGGACCAAGAATTCTTTCTTTTCACACAAAACCTCTGTGTTCTAGAAAAAGGAAACTGCTGGGCCGCCCTCTAACAGTACTCTTCGCTTCCACTTCTTTCACGCGAATGGTCTCATTGAATTATAGGGAGGGCCCATTACTGGAGATTCCTGTGCCAGGACTGGAGGGTTCTGGAAACACTACAGAGGTGGCACCGTCAGGCGCAGGGTGGCAGAGGAGGGGACCATCCCCCGCTCAGAGCCCACAGACGCTCAGCTACCCACCTTCAACCCTTCAACACATGGGTCCTTTTTCTTCCTGAGCTCTCTTTCTGCGCAGCATCCATTTGGCATATAGACAAGGAGCAGGACCCAAGGACTAGAATCAGGGGGACCCAGAATTGCTTTAGTGGCCTAACACACGGACATCTGCATTACACATTTGCATTATTGGATCTTCCACTTCCTGGCTGGTTGATCTTGACACAATTAATTAACATCATTGAGCTTTGGGATCTTTGTAAAATGATAGCAATATATGCGTCATGCGGTTTTAATGACGTAATGTGTGTGAAGTGCTTAGCGCACTGTCTGGCACATAATAGGTATTCAAACAAACACTGGTTCGTCCTCCTATTTAGAATACCTCTTAACATGTTCCTAGTCCAGGGCTGCCATTTGCACACACTAAGCCTTTGCAGACATTAGGAAAAAAAATCTCTGTTGGCAGACAAAATGAATCCACCTGTGCAGGCTCCCAGACGCTTACAGCTTGGCAAACGGAGCATGGTACCAAGAGCAGCCCTGGCCTATTTTCTTAGTATTTCACCAGTGTTCCTGGATGGGAGCTCGGAAGAGTTAAATCTAATAGAAACATTAAAAAAAAAAAAATCGGGATTAAGGTCCTACATTTCTTTAAAAACAGGAAACAAGGGGTCACTTCAGCACTGCTGGGCTCTGCTCACTTCCAATGACTGCCTTGTCTGTTCCAAGCTGTAGGCAGCAAAGGCAGCTTGGTTTTCTTTCTTCCTTCTCGTTATTATTACTTTTTTTAGACTGGCTGTGGTAAGCTGGCCCTGGATAACTTTTTTATAGGTGATGTAGAATTTAGAAGAGTTTGATGCTGGCTCTGAAGCCCCCTGCTCAATGCTGGCTTCTTGGGGCTGTTTTTTGCACTGGGATGCAGCCATGACCAGCATTAGAGTCATTTGCTCAATATGCATTTACAGGGGAACTATCATACACCACAGCTGGGGCTGAACTCTGGGATACAATATTTTGGATATAGTCCCTATTCCTACGGTGCTTGCATTCTAGTAGGGGGAACCTAATCCTGTTTGGGATTGAGCTGATTCAGAGCTGTGTTTCAGTTTTGTTAGGACTTACCTATCTGTTTTTCACCTTCACTTCTTGGAGATAGCCCTTCAAAGCTGTGCTTGCTCTTCAAATATGTTCATGTTCTAATGTCCAGAATATGAATTTTTAGGTTATATGGCAAAGTAAAATTAAAGTTGCAGATGGAATTAAATTTGCTAATCAGCTGACCTTAAAATAGGGAGATTAATATAGAATTTTCTGGGTGGACGCAATGCAATCACAAGTATCCTTAAAAGTGGAAGAGGGAGGCAGAAGAGAAGGGCAAAGTGATGACCTCTGAGAATTCCATCTGCTCTTGCTGGCTTTGAAGGCGAAAGAAGGACGAAGCTGAGGAATATGGGTATAAGCAGCTCCTAGGACTTGGAAAAGGTGAGGAGGGGGCATTCCTAGTAGAGCCTCCAGCAAGAATACTGACACCTTAATCTGAGTTCAGTGAGACTCTTCTCAGAATTTTAACCCATAGAGCTGTAAGATAATACATTTGTGTGGTTTTAAGCCATCCAGTCTGTGGTTATTTGTTGCAGTAGGGAACTGATACTCAAAGTCTTGAGTGCTTCCCAGAGGGTCCTCCTGGTGCTCCTGAACTTCTTTGTTGTTTTCATGGCTCTGTGAGACCACTAAAATCTTTCCCTCTTGTCTAATAGTTTCTGCTTGATGTTTACAAATCAGCAACTACCTGAAGGGTGAGAGATGTTAAGAATTCAGTATCACTTCCCTACACTTTCTGTCTCTTAGAGATCTGCTCCCTCGGGCTTGGGCTAGTTTGGTAGCCCTGAGCCCAAATTTATGTCTCTCCCATCATGTGACACGTACCAGCTTCTCTCAGCAGGCAGCCTCGTGCTGCTTGTAAATTAGCAGATATATATGGCAATAAATAAATGGTGGCTATTGTGTCACTATGTCATTCATAGTTTAGGAAATCTTGGCTCAGCCTGGGTTTGGGCAAGTCATTGTTCTTCTCCAGGCCTCTTTTTCTTCATCAGTACAATGAAGGTTTCAGAGGAGATGATTTCCAGGCTGTTGTCCACATCTTGCCATCTCTAATTCTGAAGTCAACTTTGAGTGTGGGACAGCACTGTGTGGGTTGGCTTGTAGGGTCTGCGAGATAGAGTCCCTTTGGAAAAAAGGGAGCTCCTGTATACTGTTGGTAAAAGTGTAGACTGGTACAGCCATCGTGAAAAATGCTATGGCACTTGCAGTGGTCCTCAAACTGTGGCCCGTGGCCCACATGAGGCGGTGTGATTGTATTTGTTCCCATTTTGTTTATTTTTTTACTTCAAAATAAGATACGTGCAGTGTGCATAGGAATTTGTTCATAGTTTTTTTTTTTTTTTTTTTTTTTTTTAAACTATAGTCCGGCCCTCCAATGGTCTGAGGGACAGTGAACTGGCCCCCTGTTTAAAAAGTTTGAGGGCTCCTGGTATGGTGGTTTCTAACGAAATTAAAAGATGACCTGTCAATCCCTCTTTTAGGTATACACTCAAAGGAGATAAAATCACAAACTTGCAAAAGATATCTGCACTCCTCTGTTTACTGAAGCATTATTCATAATAGCCAACATATAGAACCAGTCTAAGTGTCCGCAATAGAGGAATGGATAAAGGAACACACACACACTCTCTCTTATACAACAGAATATTATTATACTATTCAACCCTAAGAAAGAATGAGATCTTACTATTTTGCCACAACATGGATGAGCTTGAAGGACATTTTAATGGAATAAGCCAGACACAGAAATAAAAATATTCCATGATCTCACTTACATGAGAAATCTAAAAAATAAATTCAGATATACGGAGAGAGAGAACACAACAGTGCTTACTGGAGGTGGGCGGGAGATGTTGATCAGAGGGTACAAAGTAGCAGATAAATGGGATAAACACGTCCAGAGGCTTAAAGTACAACATGAGGACTAGAGATCATAAAATTGTACTGTATATGGGATTCATGTTAAATGAGTAGATTTTAGTTGTTCTTGTCATAATAGCAAAAAAAAAGATGTTGGATATGTTAATTTGCTTCACTGTACTAACCTTCTCACTAGCTTTATTCTGTAATGTCGTGTTGTTTACCTTAAATATGCACAATAACATTTATTTAAAGGTGAAAAAAAAGAAGGGTGGGGTCCTTGCCCAAAAAGTGCTTCCAGTAGAAAAAAATATACCGAATAGTATGTTACCCAATGATGAGAAAATATGGAGCAGGCAGAGAAGGAAGATTTCAATTTGGGATTAATAAAACAACATAGCTGAATGTTATGAGCTCTCGTGTCTAGAAAAATAACAACTGAAAGCCTCAATACTTTCTTGTCAGCACCGTTTGGTTAATTCACGATTAATCAGGAAAGTTAATTGAATTCACAGAACTTAACGAACTAACATCATGATGGGTCTAGGATCCCGATGGAGTTGCAAGCTGTCTGACGTTGGTTATTTGCACAAGCTGTAATTCTGACCTGACAATTTAGTTTTTTGTAAGCAGTGTGGCAATTAAACACATGGCAGTTGGTTCCAGATTAAATAGGATGGAATTAGGTGGTATTTTGCAGGCTCTGCAGTTCATTTTATTTTCTGGGAAGAGAATCAAGAGGGGGAAAAGAAAAAAAGCAATAAAAGCCCTAGATGAGATGAGGTTTGGAAAATCAAGGACTCCCCAGGGAATTCTAGCTCGCATTTGTCTTTGCCTCTCCAGTGCCGCGGGTCAGTGCCTGGCGAGGAGTAGATGATTAGCTAGCTGAATGAATGATGATTAAACGATTCCTCTATCCATCTCTGTGACACATGTTCAACAAACTACCCTGTTCCAGGCCCCGAGGTAGGTCCTGACACCAAAATGTGACAATAAGCCCTAGTCCCTGCCTAGGGGAGCTCCCAGCTTAGTCAGGGTGGCTGTTCCCAACAAGCAATTTCACACAATTTTTTTTTTTTTTTTTTTGAGACAGAGTCTCACTATGTCACCCTCGGTAGAGTGTCATGGCATCACAGCTCACAGCAGCCTCCAACTCTTGGGCTTAAGCAATTCTCTTGCCTCAGACTCCCAAGTAGGTAGGACTACAGATGCCTGCCACAATGCCAGCTTTTTTTTTTTTTTTGTAGTTGGCATTGTTGTGTGGCAGATCCTGGCCAGTTTGAACCCGCTGACCCCAGTGTATGTGGCTGGTGCCCTAGCCGCTGAGCTATAGGAGCTGAGCACAATTTCACACAATTTGATGTAGTAAAAACAGATCAGGGACAAAAATGGGAAGGGCTGGTGGAACTCAGGGGAAAGGCAGAAAGAAGAGTCTGAGGGAGTGTGGAGGCTTTCACAGAGGAACAGATGTTGCCAGGATGAGAGCTGGGGGGCCACAGTCCATGGAGGGAGGGCTGTGTGAAAGGTGGAGAGGAATGAAAGCTGGGAGCCTCTGACCACTGATGCATGCCTTCCTGCAGCTGGAACGCATGGGAGGGAGCAGAGGATGGGGCTGGAAGGGGTTGGAGCAAGGTTTGGAGAAGGAGTGAGAATACCAGTTTAGGGGCCCTTGATTTTATTTGGATCTAGTGCGGAGTCTTTAAAGGATTTTCAGTATGTGAGCAACTGTGTCAGCTACATGTTGTAGGAAGAATTCCTGTAAGTGGTTGGTGCTTAGGTTGCAGGGGAGAGAGGCTCATGGCAGAGATTGTGGCCAAGAGTTGGTATTGACAGACTCAGTGAGAGGGCTGCAGGGGCAGGTGGAGGGCAAAAGTGCTGGCCAAGTTCATTTTTTTCTGAGCATCTGTTAGTCTGTAAAAGGGGAAAAATTAATGTCTGTTTCACAGGGTCACTTTGAGGTTTTGATGAGAAATTGCATGTAGAAGTCTGAGCATATATTTTCTGGCATGTAATAAACACTTGGTAAATACTAGCTGTTTATGATTCCCCTGGGGGATGATTATAGCACCTTGGCTAAGGCAGCAGCAGCGGCAGCAGCAGCAGCGGGGATGGAGCGCAGGGGAAGATGAGGAGAGACATTAGGAGGGCCACTGCAATGCTGAGTCATGCCCTTTCCCCCAGAGCTGAAGGCTGGTCTCCACTGCTTGCTGCTGCAGAGTCTGCTCTGCTGCTCTCCTCACAAAGCTCAGGTGCCTTGGGCCATCCTGGACTCCCAGGGAAAGCCCCCCAAACTAAGTTAGTTGCCAGCAAGAGTGGCCCTGTGCAGGTCGGGGGCAGCTGCACTAAGCATCGGCTCACTGGGCCTGTTCTGGCAGAAGCCCAGACACCTTCCACCTCTGTCCTGTGGGACACATCAGCTCTGCTCTCCAGGACAGCAGAGCCCCGAGGGCCCTCAGTGCAGAGAGCAGATGTGATCCACCTGGATGCCATCTGCATGGGGAAGGAGACTCAGGCATGCAGAGCAGCTTCTGGAAGCTCCAAGTGGGTGCTGCTCACAGGAGACAATGGAGGGACCCCTTGAAGGACCTCTGCCCTCCATTTTTCGGTCTGAAGTCCCACCAGTAGGAATCTAACTGTTTGGATTTAAAGGCTCTTTGTTTCCCACGGAGTGATGACACTCCAGGCAGAGGTAGCATCCTTAAGGGAAGGGATAACAGCCATAATAGAAATGATAATGCTAATGGAATGGCCCATGGTTAAGGGGACCTGTGACACTAAACAGTCATCTTCTATTCATGGCCTCATTGAATTGTTCTCGCAGGGGGACTCAGCACGCATCTTTGAGAGCGTCGTGACACAGAGGATGACAACCAGGCTGAGAGTGAGAGTGGGAGTGAGGGAGAGGGGGCTGGTGGGTGGGGGTCCCTGGAGGGGAGAGGACAGGAAGAATGAAAGGTAGAGGACACTCTGAATTCTGGCTGGGACTGCCCTCAAAATCACTGAATTTACACGTTTGCTTCTGCTCAGCCCCGGATTCTGTCAGCTCTTGTCTTAGTTTGGAGGCACAGAAATGACCATGGGCTAGGTGAAAGTTAAGGACTCCAGAAAGGACTTCAGCTTTGTACACATTTATCCAGCTGTCATCAGAGAAAGCAAAAAAGAGGCCAGCTTTGCCTCCTTCATGCAAGGCACAGGGCGTGGCACTTAGTGGGTGCTCAATAGACGGTTGTTGGAGGAATGCCAGCTGAGGAGGAGTCCCTGCTGGAGGCCCAGGCTTGCTCACCTTAGAGCCCTGCACACCCCTCTGACTGCTCTCCCTGTTTCCAGCGATAAAGGAATTACAGGGTCATTGCTTATGCATTCAGGAGGGACATGAGGAAAAATGTAATTGAGCTGCATTGTTTATTAATGATTACTTATCCAATTCATCTTGCCATTTAAAATTTTAATCCTAAATTCTAGTTTCCTACTGGGAAGTGAGCAGAGAAGACACAGATGGAAAAGGCATCTGGCCTGAGGGGGAGGGCCCTGGGGACACATGTAACTCAGGTACAGGGTCAGAATAGCTTGGTGGTCTTCAAGGGAGGAGTCATCCCACAGGTCAGTGTGACTGTAAAGGCAAGATGCACAGCTCCAAAATAACCTCAGAGAAAGTGCTGGAAGTGAGGAGGTCTGGTTCTGGTCTCATCACCAGATGTGTGATTACTTATCCAATTCATCTGTGCCACCAGGGTGGTTTGAAACCACCACCCTTGGTATATGGGGCCGGTGCCCTACTCACTGAGCCACAGGTGCCATCCAATTGCTGTGTATCTTTTTTTACCCATTAACCGGTCACCATTTTCCATATCCCCCTTAATCTCTTCCCTACTCATCCATCCTCAGTGGTAACTGCTTTTGGGTTCTTCCTCCTTTTCTTCTTGCCTGACCATTCTTCCTGCTATCAGTATTTTCTGTCCTGAAATACATATTCCACGCTGCTGACTGAGTTGTTTTCTGGAAATTCAGTTTCCAAATTGATCATGTCCCTCTCTTCCAGTGGATTTTCCTGTATATTCTCCTGGGTAAAGCCTTTTGAGTTCTGGCTTTTGGCTGCGGACAATGGCTCACTCCTGTAATCCTAGAACTCTGGGAGGTGGAGGTGGAGGATGCCTTGAGTTCAGAAGTTTATGACCAGCCTGAGCAGGAGTGAAACCCCATTTCTACTCAAGGTAGAAAAAGTAGCCAGGTGTTGTGGTGGGCGCCTGTAGTTCCAGCTACTTTGGGAGGCGGAGGCAAGAGGGTTGCTTGAGCCCAAGAGTTTGAGGTTGTTGTGAGCTATGATACTATGGCACTCTACGTTTGGCAACGAGTAAGACTCTGTCTCACAAAAAGAAAAGGGAATGAACAAATTTATTCATACATTTTAATATTGAAAAATGGAATAAATGAGAATATTTTTACTCCTTATAAAACCACTAGTTACCATTCTCACGCTTTTCACAGATTGGGCAATGATGTACCTAATTTGTTACCCCAAGAAAGTAGCAGTGTATTGTCCAAGTTGTGGATTAATGATAAATAACTAAAGAATACATTAGCAAGCTAGTTTTTCTGTGGTCTATGCTAATCCTCAAATACATGTTTCTATGCAAAGCTGGATTAATATCAAACTTAATTTTCAATGAAGTCATCAAAAATGTTTTCTTTCTTCTTCTTCTTTTTTTTTTTTTTTTTTTTTTTGCAGTTTTTGGCCGGGGCTGGGTTTGAACCCATCACCTCTGGCATATGGGGCTGGCACCCTACTCCTTTGAGCCACAGGCACCCCCCCCAAATGTTTTCTTAAGCTCAGTGAGCAATTGGTACAATCATTGAAAGAAGCAAATTGTTCATATGCTTGAATACGGTTTCACGTATGATTACTAGAATTGATGTAGTGACTTATTCCTGAAAAAAACCCCAAACAAATAACCAGCATTCTGCTCTCATAATTGAAGGGATGTAGTATAGGTTAATATAATCTGAAATACTTGTGATTTGTAAATAATTTGGCCCATAACTGATTTTTTTGGGGGTCAGGTTTCAACTGTAAATCATGTATAAATACAAGAAAAACATTTTGGCCAAAACAAAATTAAGATGAACATTGTCCTTATTGATCTCTTAAGTGTTGAAACAGAAAGTCATTAAGAATTCAACATCATTTTCTCTCCCTGATTGCTCCATATTAGTGGTCTGATGTGAAATAAAAGTATTGAATGAATGTGTGGGTGTTTTTAGTGCTGATACCTAGTTCTTATCTTAGGTTTATCCCTGGGATTATTCATACTTTTATTAGTTGTTGTGTGTTCTCAGGTTAAGTCTCCTAACTTCTTTGAGCCTCAGTTTCTTCATCGGGAAAAGGAGACCAATATCAGCAATGACCCTTACATTGTAGTCCCACTGAAGGTGTGAACCCGTCTGTCTGGAAAGCACCCACCACAGTGCCTGGCACGTGGTGAGTCCTCCCTCAGCCTAGCCCTCACCAATGCAAACATGCAGACACAGGCTCAGGCACAGGAGACAGATGGCTTTCATGCAGACATGACCATTGTCCCATGGGCTACAGAGAAATAAAACCATACTGAAGAAAAAGAATGGCTTGAGCAGGCAAGTGGACTATTTCACAGAAATCATTTATGGCAAAACACATCATTTTTCATGATCATCAATGGGTTCATTACACATGCTTCTTTGTGGCTAGTCAGCCACAACATCTCATAAGAGTTTGGATTATAATTTATAATCCTGTTTTTACAGTTAGTCATTCCTCTCTAGCCTGCAATAAAAGCTACTAAGAAACCAGTGAACTGGTTTCTCAGAATCACATCCCTAAAGCTGTAATTTAAAGCCTTTTTATTCTATGGCATACTGTGTTATAATAGCTGTGTTATTATTTTTTTTGGAGAAGAAAGGGGTGGGTGGGAGAGTGGATGAGGCTGAGTGGTGATCCATGCTTCACCAGCTCGAGGTTTCCCAGGAACTGTTCTGAGAAGTGGTGGGGGCCCAGAGCCAGGTTAGGCTGTGGTTCAGGGCATGGAGCCCTTTACACTGTGAGCAATGGCTGCTCTTTGCCAGAGAGCATCTGGACTGGAGCATCTCTTGGTTGTGCCATCTGCATACCAACCTGCAAATCCCAGCTCTGAGCATTTTGAAATGATTTCCGGCAAGTCACTTACCCTTTTTGTTTCTCTTTTCTGAAATGTGCAGCTGATGATATCTGTCCGCTTATCAGACAAAATTGTTTTGAGGAGCATATGACATAAATTGTATGTGGAAAACAGGAGAGCCTAGTATGAATGCAAAACACTTCAGGCTAAAATGGGCATCCTGTGCTGCTTGAATGAGAAAAGTGCCTGCAAATGCCACCAACAGGGCTATTGTGCCAAGAGGAGGGGCAGGGCAAGCAGAGAAGCAATATTGGGTGGTGGGTGAGAACTCAGACCTGGGGTTGGATCTCTATGCTACCCTATGCTGCAAGCACACTGTAGCCATGTTATTTAACCTTAGTCTCAGTTTCATCATCTATAAAATGGGAATTATTAAGTAGAGTAGATCCTCCATAGCTGACCACCTCCCTACATCGACCACCTCCTTAAGTTGACCTGTTTTCACCACATTAATGTATCAGTCCAGTTGGCCTCATTCTTTATGCTGACCACCTGTGTATGTTGAACAGTTTGTTACAGTCCTCTGGGTGGTCAATTTCAGCCATATTTACTACCTGGGCAGTTGTGAGAGTGAAATGAGAAAATGTATTTCATATGCTTGCCACGTTGGAAAGCCTCAGTGAAAGCGTAATGGGCAGGACCCCTCTTCCAGTTTTGTGCTATGGGCCTACTTCACCTATATGGGACTTGGATCCTTTTTTATAAAAAGCCTTTCTCAAGTCATTTATGCCTTTAAGTGGTGGAGTTAGAATGGGGGAAAGCACAAAAATTATGACAATTTCCAGATTAGTCATATTGCAGATGTTGTCATCTCTATGGTGCAGAAGTCATCTGGGAAAGGATTTTAGCCCTTTCAGAAGAGGGTTTGGTCATATTGATTACATTTTTTAGGGTGGTCTTAGAGATGGTCCAAGAACATTGTTTTTCCTTCCTTCACTCATTCAACAAACTTTCACCAAGCACTTAGTATGTGTAGGATGATGAGCTAGGCTAGGTGATAAGGATACAGTGGTGTGTAGGATAAATAAAATTCCTCCCCTAAGGAAGCATATGTCCTAGTGGGCAAGACACAAAAAATGATGTATTTAGTATGGGGTATGTAGGGACAAGTGCTAGGGGGGAAAGTAAAGTAGGGGAAAGAGACAGTCTTGCTTTGGGAGGACCTGGGGTGGAGACAGTAGCCACTCTTACCTTCTGAGCCCAGGAGCACAGACTGCAGGGCACAGCTCACAGGGCATCGCACCTGACTGTTCTCTGAGGCTGTGTCTCCTCATTCAGGCATCCATTTCTGTTTTGGGAAATGAAATAAGAGAATGAACACATAACTGCTCTGTTGCTAATTACGAACAGTGAATCTAGGCAGTTACAATCTCAGTGATCACAGCTGGAATAAGGTAGAGGTGACTGTCTCCACCTACCTGTGCCCCTGTCCTGACCATTGCTCTGTGTGTGGTTGTGATGGGGACTGGGTGGGAAGGAGAGGTGGACAGCTAGGTATACATAAAGTCCGTCTCGAACACTTGAAATGCAGACCTTGTACGGCAAGACTTTCTGTGACTTGGGTATATTATCTTCACGGCTCACAGTTCCATGGGACATTTGTGCAGATGAAATTGATCAGCAGGAGGAGGAAAATAGCCGTTGCTTAGGCAACCTGCGGATGACTCATCCTGGCTTTGAAGCAGCCAAAGCCATGAGACTGCAGTAATTTTCCAGATGCTTAACCTGCCCTCCTCTCTCTGTTTCCCACTCTCCATCCTTCGTTTCTTTCTCCACCCCTACTTCCCTGGGTCCCCCCAACACTGGGTGCTGCCCACCTGGGTCCTGAGCTCTCGGAAGCAGAGACCCCATCCCACTGCTGCACCTGTGATTTTATCTGCCGCTGCTCCCCATTCTAGTAATCAGAAAATGACCAGTCTGCAAAAGTCTTGTTGCCACAGAACCACTTACATGCAGCTCATTGCCCATAATCAGAAAAACTATAAGTGTATCTTATAGTTTCTTTTCTCCTCAACTAATCTAACCGGCACTCATTCATTTATCTCAGAGATCTGTTTCCAGAAGAGGTAGTTATTCCTTGGGGCCTCCCTAAGGAAATTGCAAAAATGATTTTTAAAGGTGACCAAGCTCACCTTTGCCAGCTGCCCTCTCTGCTGAGTTTCCCCATCGTCTAACAGGTCCAGGGGTCCTCAAACTACGGCCCACAGGCCACATGCGACGGTGTGATTGTATTTGCTCCCGTTTTGTTTTTTTTTTAACTTCAAAATAAGATATGCGCAGTGTGCATAGGAATTTATTCATAATTTTTTTTTTTAAACTATAGTCCAGCTCTCCAACAGTCTGAGGAGAGTGAACTGTTTAAAAAGTTTGAGGACCCCTGGTAGCCTATCTTTTCCCATTCAGAATCTGGAGCCTGCTTTTCTAGACCCTTCTTAGTTATCCATTATAATCCTCTCTAAAATTGCAAAGTGATAGAAGCTTAAGCCATTCCCTTTTCCAAAGGCATTTTCATCTCAGTAAAGGACTTTCAAAGACAAAGTATTTCAAGACCCAAAGGAATTTGCCATTTGGATGCAAATTTAGGCAGGGGGGAGTTGGGGGTGGGCTGTCTCAGGAAGAAGCCTTTCCCCTGCATATTTTATTTGTGGCACCTGTGCCCCCCCCTTACTCAAAAACCTTCATATTGGATACAATTGTGTATCCCACCCCCTTTTATATGCATGTACTCCAATCACACACTGAAAGTGTACACACACACACACACACACACACACACACACACACACACACACACGGCACGCGGGCGCCTTGGGCAGCAGGAGCAGCTGATGGGGAAACAAGAAACCCCCAGGGACTGAAGGTTGGTCTACTCACTTTTACTTACTTAATGTGTGTCGAGCGTCTCTCTGTGCAGACCCTGACAGTGGACATTAGGATTGGGATGTCCACAAGCTCTTAAAATAGGTTCTTGTCAGAGAGGAATAAAATGAAGTGGGCACACACTTCTGTGGGAGTAATGCAGTGTGGGGGATTGCTGCCCATTGGAGTTTGTTCTCCAGGTCCCTTTACTGCCACTGTGCCTTAATTCACTTCATTGGCTCAGGCCTATGAGATCTTTCTCATTGGTGTCCTACCACATTGTCACTTCACCTTGGGGTGACCAGCCTGCAAAGCCACCAGAGTCACAAACAAATGTTCCTTTCTCTTCATCCTGCCCTGAAGACAGCTCTCTCTTTGGCACTTGTATGGTCTGAGAAGAAGCTGAGTGGCATATCCTCCAGGTCTCTCTGAACATTTAGACATACAGAAACCCGTGGAACTTCTGAGATGGACGAGACCTCAGAGGGTGCGTAATCCAACCATCCGTCTGCTGCAGGCATTGCTTCTAAAGCGTCTCTGGGGGACTTCATTTTTATATCCTTGTGCCTGAATGCCCATGAGCTGGCAGCTGCTTCTCACAAGGCAGCCTCTTTTGTTTTTTTGGTAGTTTATTTATATATTTATTGGGCAATTCCTTCATTCATGACACACCTATGGTATGTTAGGGGGTGCAATGGTGAGCATGGTTTATGGATTATGGGGGAGGCAGAATTGACCATACAATCAAGCAGGACTATAATCACCAGTGGGGGAAGAGTTCCACGAGGCAGCTGTGCAGGGAGCTACAAGATCAAAGCTGGGGACTCTGGGCTAGCGGGTCTGGGAGGCAGGGTCCAGGAAGTCCAGGGCTGGTTTCCTTAAGGAAGTGGGGCAGAGGCCCAAGAGTGAAGCCAGCTAGCTGGGTAGGGTGGGATGGGTGGGAAGAGCATTCCAGGAGGGGGGGAGTAGACTGATAAGAAATCCGTTGGAAGTGGCAGGAACCACAGCAGGTTAGGTGCAGAGAAAGGAGGCCAGTGTGGCTTGAGAATCCAGCGAGGGAGAGACGGGCAAAAGAGGTGGCTGGTGAGGACGGGAGGCAGATGGGATGTGGCTTCTAGGACATTGTAGTGAAGGGTCCAGGCGACTCGCAGTGTATCTTAGATGGGGGAGCAATGATGAGTTCTTCCTTTTTCTCCCCTTCTTCCTCTTCCTCATGTTACCCGCCTCCTCTTCTTTTTTTGTGGGAGGGATGATCTATAACTAATTTGGTCTTTCTCAGAAACCCCATCTGCTGAGAAGCAAAAATTTCAGTGCTAAATCTTGGTGTGAAGTAAAAGTATAAATACAGACGGTCCTCAACTTACAAAGGTTCAACTTAAGATTTTTTGACTTTATAATGGTGTGAAACTGTCACAATTTTGATGTACTGTACAGTATTCTATAAGTTACATGATATATTTAATACTTTATTATAAAACAGGCTTCGTGTTAATATGATTTTGCCCAATCATAGGCTTATGTAAGTACACTGAGCATGTTTAAGGTAGGATAGGCTAAGCTATGACATTCAGTAGGTTAGGCATAGTAAATAAATCTTTGATGATGTCAGCTAAGGAGTGATAAGATTCAGTTCACACATTTGGAAGGAAAAGCTTTTTCTCATAAGGGGCTACAGCCTACAGGGTGGCCATTCTGACAGGCTGAGAAGCAGCATTTTCAGGCAGAAGCTGAAAATTTATACTTTGAGAGAGGGACCACAGGAATGGGAATTTGTGCTGAGTGGAGTGGCCAAATGCACATACTCAAAAAGCTACAGGATGAGTTGTGAATATTCATGAAAGGTGAAACAGACACATGCACAATTGAGCTTAATGCTATTCTGTGGGATTCATGTACAGAAAATGATGGCCTCAGCATGATCTGGGAGTGGAGTTTCGATCTGCTGTCAGTTGCAGGTGAAGCAGAACACACCAAAACTCCCAGTGTACATCCTTCATAGACTGCTCAGAGCCACTCTGTGCCTGGTGGTTCCTCATGAGGACGGAATGCTGGTCAGTTGTTGTACAGAGACCACAAAAAGGGAGGAGTAGCATTAGGTGGTTGATTGAAATCAGAGCGAGCAAGTCTTTTCAAAAGGCCAACCTTTAGTGAAGAAAGCCTCATGGTGCATTAGGAGGGAGGGGGTGTAATGAGGCATGCCTGGTATCTATTCTGTCATGGCCAGGAGCTTAGTTTTAAAGTGTCTCTGGAGTCCCCTTGGCGAAGAAAGGGTCCGTTAAGTTGGTTAAAGGTTTAGGATTTTATCTTTATTTCTCAGTTTATGAGATCTTTTCAACTTATTATGGATTTGGGGGGGCATAATCCCATCCTAAGTTAAAAGGCATCTGTAATTTTTTTTTTTTTGAGTAAATGTGCTTAGTCAGATTCAGCTACCCTTACCTGCAACTCTTCAAGATAGTTTTTAAGAGAATTGGGGTGGGTTTTGGCTACCTTAGTATTTGTTACAGTAATGACAAAAGGGATCTGGGAGCCCTGGAGTAATTCAAGCTGTCTTCAGCATTTTTTGGTCTCTGCAGCAGTGTCTCCTGTTTTCTGGCCACCGTTCGCTATGCGGGTATTGGTGGCTGCTATGCACCTGGTAGCCAGGTTCTTTCTCTTTCTCTTTCCACTTGGTCAGAGCCAGCACCTGCCTACTCTCCCCGCCAACCCCCTGCCCCGAGCACTATCTGACCTTGCTTCAACTCTTGCTGAATTTCTGTCATGTACACCAAATAGCTTTTGCCCAAGTATTTATTTGAAGCTTGTGAAACAGGGTTTTCTGATTTCTGTCCCTGTAAGTCCTGGCAGGCTGTTAGCTTTCAGCACAGTGCTCACTCCATATGGAAACTTGCAGAAGTGGAGAAATATGGACTAGATGTTTTGTCTTCTACCACAGAACAGCAAGGAGAACCTTCTCTGTACTGTGGGGAACTCATGATCTGAATAGCCAAATTGGACTCTGGATTAAGCCAAAAGAGAAGATAAAAGAATTCAGAAAATCTTCCCTTGCATGACTGCTGACTTACTGCAAAAATCCATTTTAAAGTAAAAAAATCTGAACATGAACTCTTCCTCCCAGCTTCTTTGCATTTTTTTCTTTACAATTCTAATCTTTCCCTGAGCAGATGGATGCCTCTGGCCATCTAGGGAGAAATTTACTTTTTTAGGTAGGCAAAAGAGAAAAGTGTGTGGGGTGTGGGGTGTGTCTATGTTTCAAAATAGGATCCCTGTTACAACACTATTTTAAGGATATCGGGTGCTTTTTCCTAAGATGGTTGGGAAGTCATTGAAGCATTTTTAGTAAGGGAGTGATAGAGTCAAATTTGCATTTTTATAAAGATCATGCTGATTACTGTAGAAGTGGATTGGGTGGGACCAGCTACATACAGGCAGATCAGTCAGTGGTTCGTGGGTGGTGGCAAAGGAGACAAACAGAAACAGAATTGAGGATTGTTAGGTGATTAAAAGTACAGGATATGGAAATGGGTCAGATATAGGCATCAAGAAAAAAACCTCAGTTTTTGCTTTACATTACTGGAGAAATTTTGGGATCATATGCTAAGCAGGAGAATAGGAGGAGATTCAGATTTAGAGAGCAGCAAAAAATGATAAGTCCAGTAGGACATTTTGAATTTAAAGTATCTCTGAAAAACACACATGGGGGTGGTCAGTAAATTATGGGATATTTGAATCTGGAGCCCAGGAAAGAAATCATTCACATGTAAATATGAAGTCTGCTCTAGCTGCTGTGAGAAAATACCATAAACTGGATAGCTTATAAACTACAGAAATTTATTTCTTACAGTTCTGGTTGGACAGTCTAAGATCAAGGTGCTGGTGGATTTGGTGTCTGGTGAGGTCCCACCTTCTAGTTCACAGATGATACCAACTTCCATCACTTCCATGTGGTGGAAGAAGCAAGGGATCTCTCTGACCACTCCCTTACTGATTCCATTTCTGAGGACTCCATCTTCATGATCTAATCACCTGCCAAAGGTCCCACCTCCAACTATCATCGTATTAGTGATTTGGTTTAAACACATGAATTTCCCAGACACAGACATTAGATATAGCAGTAGGTGAGCATTGGTGCAGTGCAAGCAGATAGCACAGGGAAGGAGCATGGAAGGAAAAGGGAAGTGGGTCTAGGGCCCTGTCTTGAGGTGCTCAGACAATGAAAGAAAGGATAGAGACATAGTGGGCAAAGGGAATTTATATTAAGAGAGAATTTTCTTGTCAAAGATAGGAAAGCCTTGAGCACTTTCAAATATGTGATCCTGAGACAGTGACAAAGTGATGAAGGATCTGAAGAGCAGAGAGTGGATGGAATTAGAGCACAGCTTCCCTGTGTCCTTCCCCAGGCAGGGAAGGAGAAACTCTTCCTCTGTAGCTGAAGGGAGAGAGCAAGGGTTGGCCTAGAGAAGACAGTTTGAAAGTGGGGATTCCAGCAGTTGGGGGGTTTCCATCCAATGATGTCATTGTCATTTAGGATACAAGGTCCTCATTAGAATAATGGATAAAGGGATTGGCTGAGAAAGGTGCCCTAAGAATGCGGTAAAAGTATTGTTACTGCTGAGGAAGCAGAAGACCAATGGAGCAGGACAAAGAGGATAGTTTGTGTCACATTCAGCCTTAACTTATGCACTCTCCCTCCTGCCCCCCCCCCCACCTTTTTTCTTGAATCCTCCCAACCACTTGTTATCAGGTTCCACTGGCCTTCCCCACTGGATTCTCCCATTCCCCCCTCCCCTAAATTATTGTCTTGAAACTGAGAAAGCAACTCAGTCATTGAGTTAACAAATCAATAGATCAGGTCAACTATTTGTTATTTGAATAACACCATTTCCCTCAATTCCCTGTAGCAAATTGGAATCTTCCTCTTTGCTCCCCTTCTTCCATTTCCTCAAACTAGGTGGGCTAAGATTTCCTTTGAGTTGCTCTTCTACTGAAAGATGAAGAAGGAGGAATGAATTGAGAGTGACAAGGCTGTCAGAATCTGAGAGATGGGGCTAAGATTACCGTAAGCTTTGCTGTTGTGAGAGGGAGAGGAGTCAACCGAATGAAAGGAACAAATATGTGAAAAGCACAGTAATTTCAAAACATCTAAAATCAATTACTTTGTTTTGGTCTGAGTGGAAAACATTAAAGTACAAAACTGCAGACTGAAAAATGAAAAATGAAAATAGCTAGTGCTAATAATGTCAATCTTTATAGTAAGAACACACGGAAAACAGTATGTATGCTTTTTAAAACTATTAAATCTTTGTATACACTTTTGTTGTTCATTGAGAGCATGTTACCCTATTTCTTGGAGCATAGCAGGATAGTATTTCTTGGAGCATAGCAGGATAGACTATGACTTTTCCTAGAATTGTGATTCAGGTTCAAAACACACAAGGCACAAGGCACATACATGAATATTATAGGCTCAGAGAAGCACTGTGAGTGAATTGTGGAGGCCACTCATGTCTTCAGAACAACTTCACCACATGTACATAGGGGGAAGACAGAGAGAGAGAGAGAAAGAGAGAGAGAGAGGAAGAAGCCATCTTTTAGGAGAATGTAGTGTTTGTGATAAGAAACAATTCCCTTCCCTTTCCTCTCCTCAAAGTCATTTCAGTTCAAGAAAATACTTGAAAATTTTAGCAAAACCTGGAAATTAAAAATAGGGGCAGAATAGAATTAAAAAAAAGAGGTCGTGCCTGTGGCTCAAAGGAGTAGGGTGCTGGCCCCATATGCCAGAGGTGGCGGGTTCAAACCCAGCTCGGCCAAAAACTGCGAAAAAAAAAAAAAAAAGAATATCAAATGGAGATCTTAGAACTAAAAAATATAATAAGCAAAGCAAAGAAGTCAGATGTACTTTACAGAAAATTAGATAAAGTTGAAATGAGAATTAGTCAATTGAAAATTATTAGAAGACTCTATTCTGTGTGGAGAGACAAAAGGATGAAAGACACTGCAGAGAAGGCCAGGGCCGTGGTGCAGACTGAGAAGGTAGCTTAATCATTTCATCTGAGTCTTAGAAAGAGAGGAAGGAAAACAGTGCATCTTTCAAAATTCTCTAATAGGACAAAAGTGATACTTTTTATGTGCTTCTCAGAAGAGAATTTTAAAAAAACTGATGAAAGACTTCAACCCATAATTTTAAGAAGCTCAATGCATTCCAAACAGAAAACATAAAAAAGAATCCAGGCACTGACATATCACAGAAAGAAAGACGAAGGGAATACCTCGGATTACCTCCAAAGTAGGCACAATTATAGGTGAACAGTTAACTTCTCAATAGCAAGAATGGGAGCCCAAACACAGAGGCCTCAAAATTTTGACAGAATAAAATAACCAAGATAAAGTTCTACATCCAGGGATATTGAAGACATTTCCACACAAGACAAAACCAAGACAATTTGTCACTAGAAGATTAGTAGTAAAGGAAATAAGGGGTAATTCTTGAGAAGAAGGATGCTAGATAAAAGGTTCAGGTGCAAGAAGAATTTAATATAAATGAAAATCTTAGTACGTGTAAATGGAAATAAATATTGCTGCATAAAGCAATCATCAACATCATCATCATGTTTTTTTTAAATTTAAAAATATATACAGATTAAATACAGGACAACTGTAGCATACAACAGGGGTGTAAAAGGCCTAAGGAGTCCTTTTACGGCACTGAAGCCCAGTGCCGTGTCTCCCAGGAGGAGGTCTGCTGTAGCTCCATGTTGCACTCAGGCATGGCTGGGAGCCTTTAGCAGAGCCTCCTTAAACATGGCAGTGGATTTCAGAGCACAGGCCTGGTGCTATTGTCAATTATCCCCAGGGGATTGGAGGTTTGCAAGATGCATGCTCATGGTTGCCACATAACCATCAACTATTTGTCTTATTAGACCACAGAAGGGTGAATATTTACCCCAGGAGGTACTAACTGTGAACTGTAATGAAACCAATTATATTCACATGGAAAAAAAATTCACACTATGTAGACATGAAATCAAAGGATGGAAGCCAATGCAGCACTAGGGAAAAGGGCTGCAGGTGAGGTGAGGAGGTTGAGCCTTTTTTTAAATGTCACCTGTGGACAATGCCCTTGGTACCATCATACTCCATCTCCTCCCCCCTCCATTCTTCCCAACCTCCTCCTAAGACACTAACCAGCAATTTCAAATATTTTAGTTTAAATAAAATTTTTTATTAAATCATAAAGAGGTAGATCATGTATACATTAATGCATTTATGGGGTACACTGTGCTGATTTCATATACAATTTGGAATGCTTACATGGTACTGGTTAATATATCCCTCACCTCATTTACTTAATTATTGTATTAAGACATTTATACTCTATACTTAATAGATCTGACATAGACCCTTGCAATATGCACCATAGGTGTGATCCCACCTTTATTTTCAAATATTTTAGCTTGACTCATGGGTTATATTTTTTTATGTTTTTACCTGGTGGAGTGAGGTAGATGAAAAGGAATAAGCCATATATACAAGCTGCTACTTGCA
>CAUYPK010088908.1:0-18457 GCA_963574355.1 Loris lydekkerianus
GGTTTCATATACAATCTGAAATATTCTCATCAAACTGTTCAATGTAGCCTTCATGGCATTTTCTTAGTTACTGTATGAAGACATTTGTATTCTGCATTTAGTAGGTTTCGGCTGTACCCTGTATGCGTTATTCTTGGGATGATTGTTAGGTAACAGCTGTCCAATGACATAACACCTGCGAAGGAGTTTTGGACATAATCAAGAGCACACAGAAGTGACTCTGCTTTGGAGGTCAGTTTGGGAACGTTTTAAGATTGCTTATCCTTTGCTAGGGAGAGTGGTAGTTGATAGACTGTCCCTTTGCTGCCACACCTTAGTATCTGTTTACTTTTTTAACTCACAAATTTAGTTTGATTTATGATCTCTTCTCATAAGTATTAACCACTTGCCCTAGTTTAAGGTTTTTCAAGAATTATATTAAATAACTTAAATATTAGGAAAATTTCCCAGCAGTCAGTGACGAAATGTGATTGAATTGTGCATGTTGAGTGTGCTCTTGACTTAGAAGCATATATTACTGCAGGGGTCTTCTGTAAAAAGCAAACCTACTTGTGGGTTGTAGGACATTTGTAGATGTGCTTAACAATTGAGCTTCTGAGTTGAAGCATGAGGGGCAAGGGAAAGAATTGGTTGGTTTTGAAAAGAGGCCAAACAGAAATCTGTGAGGTGAGTAGTAATGTCTTTTTCTTAGCTGATCTCTGGTTGGGAAAGGATTCTGGGGCTGGAACCAGGGCCTGAGAAGCAAACCATGCTGCTGGAGATGGATCTTGACTTTATGAGGGAGCTGTACAAGAGAGAGGGGAGAATGAGGTTCAGGATTACTTAAAATAGACTAGGGTGTGAGAGCCAATGAAGAACTTAGTCCTAGGAAAAATAGGATTTTACTGGCTTGGCGTCCATAGCACAGTGATTATGGCGCCAGCCACATGCACCAAGGGTGGCGGGTTTGAACCTGGCCAGAGCCACCTAAACAACAATGACAACTGCAACAAAAAAATAGCCAGGCGTTCTGGTGGGTACCTGTAGTCCCAGCTACTTAGGAGGCTGAAGTGAGAGAATTGCTTAAGCCCAAGAGTTTGAGGTTGCTGTGAGCTGTGACGCCACAGCACTCTACTGAGGGTGATATAGTGAGACTCTGTCTCAAAAAAAAAAAAATACAATTTTACTTATTATTCCAGTCTACTTTCCTTGGTTTTCTGAGAACTATCCTATATAATAAAAAAGAATGGAGCACTTACTTATTGGGAACTTGGCTTATACTTTGCCATAATATGGATGGATTCCTTCTATAGAATTTTGGTAAGGAAGAACTGAAGAACATACCTATAAATAAGACTTTTATTATTTTGCATTAATAATTTGGTAAGTTGCATAGTTCCCTTCAAGTTATAAATGGCAAGTTATATATTTTAGATAAAAATTGCCTTGCTTTTGGTAGATGTAGACATAGTGCTAACTTCATGTAAGTAGTGTTTCCTTTTAGAATTTTTTATTTATGATATGCTGGGTAGAAACATTGTTAATTAAAAACTTAAAAATATTATGTTTTTAGATTCTTAAACCCTATTTGTATCCTTGATACCTTGTAATATTGCAAAATTAGGATTAGAAACACCTGCATCAAGTTTCCAAAAAAAGTGCCATGATGAACAATTCAGATTCTATCTTGCTTTAAGCTAAGTAATGCTGAATTATATTGCCTCAGTAATACTTCTTAAAAAATGTGAATCTGACTCTTGATTGTCAGATAAATTCATGGCTCTCTTTGTTCTCTCTTTTTTTTTTTTTTTTCTTTTGAGACAGAGTCTCATAACCTTGTAACCCTCCGTAGAGTGCTGTGGCATCATAGTTCACTGGGACTACAGATATCCATCATAATGCCCAGCTGTTTTTAGAGATGGGACCTCACTCTTGCTCAGGCTAGTCTAGAACTGAGCTAAAGCAATCCACCCACCTCAGCCTCCTAGAGATTACAGGGTGAGCCACTGTGCCTGGCCTTCGTGGGTCTCTTTGAATGTACTGTTCTTTTTATTGATCTTAAATTTTCAGAGGGAAATTACATGTATAGTCAAGCAGATACTGTATACTGTTAACATAAAAGAGAAATTTCTGTGATGAGACAGGCTTTTTTTTTTTTTTTTTTTTTAGAGACAGAGTCTTACTTTACCGCCCTCTGTGGAGTGCCATGATGTCACAGGACTCACAGCAACCTCCAGCTCTTGGGCTTCCGCGATTCTCCTGCCTCAGCCTCCAGAGCTTTTTTTAAAGACAGTCTCAGTATGTTGCCCTTGGTAGAGTACTGTGGCGTCACAGCTTAAGCGATTCTCTTGCCTCAGCCTCCCAAGTAGCTGGGACTACAGGCGCCCGCCACAACACCCAGCTATTTTTTTGTTTGCAGTTATCATTGTTGTTTAGCAGGTCTGGGGCTGGGTTTGAACCCGCCAGCCTTGTTGTACGTGGCTGGTGCCACACTGTGTTACAGGCGCCGAGCCTAGGGACAGGCTCTTTGTGATGATGCTATTTTGGTAGTTGATACTGTGAGATTTTGTAATAGACCAGACAGGTAGATTAGACATAATGATTGGCTTGGGTTAGACTTTTCAGGATACAACGCTAATGCGAAGCTTAAGCTGCAATCTGTGGATTGTTGAGGGTTCCTCCAGAGTACTCCTGTTTTTTTTTTGAGACAGAGTCTCACTTTGTAGCCCTTGCTAGAATGCCATGGCGTTATAGCTCACAGCAACCTCAAACTCTTGGGCTTAAGTGATTCTCTTGCCTCAACCTCTCAAGTAGCTGGGATGACAGGTACCTGCCACAATGGGTGGCTATTTTCAGAGATGAGGTCTTGCTCTGGTTCAGGCTGGTCTTGAACCTGTGAGTTGAGGCAATCCACCCACCTTGGCCTCCCAAGTCCTGGGATTACAGGTGTGAACCACTGTGCCCGGCCAGAGTGCTCTTTTTCCATCTATGCAAATCTTCTAATTTTGAAAACTTCCTCATTGATCTGTAGTTGATGAGACCTCAAGGAGCATAGCATGAACAAGAAGAAACTTACAGAACGCTGTGGTTGCTGCAAGATGATGGTGTTTGACTTGTTCTCTTGTCTAATGAAGATAAGTGAAGAGCATTCATATCACTCCTGGCTATCACATATAGGCCATTATGTCTTTTTTTTGTGAATATTTTATTTTATTTTTTTGTAGAGATCTTATCTTACTATGTTAGCAAGGCTGGTCTTAAACTCCTGGCCTCAAGTGATCCTCCTGCTGCTATTTCCCAAAGTCCTGGGATTACAGGTGTGAGCCAACAGGTCTGGCCCAGGCCATTATATTTCAAAGTATCCAGAGCAGTGAGGATAATACCTATTTAAAGATAGTATTTTAAACTTTTGGGTAAGGTTTTGGTGAATATTCTTTGATGAGTTCCATAGATACAAGAGGCAGGAATTGCTTTCATTAGGAAACTGCATTATAGATGACAGTTAAGAAACTCATTGATGGTGGACAATAGTTGAAATTGAATGCAGAAAGATTCATTTTATTGAACTCTTAACAGTCTAGGGGAGAGGTCAGCAAACTGGTCCATAGAATAAATCTGTCTGCAACCTATTTTAATATGGCCAACTAGATGAGAATGGTTTTTAATACTTTTATATGGTTGCAAAAAATCAGAAGGGTAGTAATATTTTGTGACATGTGAAAATTACATAAAATTCAAATTTTAGTGTCCATAAATGAAGTTTTATTGGAACACAGCCATGCTCATTTGTTTGTTTGTGGCTTCCTTCATACTGCAATGGTAGAATCGAGTAATTGGCAATAGGACCTGCAAAGCCTGAAGTATTTATTATCTGGCCCGTTTTAGAAAAAGTTTGCTGATCCCTGGACTGGGGTCATATTGTGACTTCTGAGTTTTTATATTGTAGAGAGATGTCCCTAGAACATATCTATTTTCCATATGATATGTTCTTGGGACATTTATATACATTTTTTATAATTTTCATAATTTTTATACATTTATCTCAAATTTATATCCTATAAAGTATCTCTTATTTCTTAAATAAAATTGTAATTATTTAATTTTCATTTGTGGCAAATATTTTGCATCTGATGACTTGCAGTGTTCAGAGCTTTGCTGGTAAGATTTAGGTGTTTCTGATTCTTCATGATTTTCATGACAATAATGAAAAAGGGTCTCTTATCTTTATTGTGTATAGTTTCATTCTGATTTTTTTCTTCACTGCATTTAGAAAGGCCCTGTTTGGTATTTTGCATCTTGTTTTCAATCTGGTATATTGTTTTGTGATGTGATACTATTTATTCCTCCAAAGGGAGCATTTTACTTTCTTGTTCCAAGTCACATAGCTTTCTAGTGACTTCCATCTTATTTCTCCCCTGCTTAATATAAAACATAGGTGACAGAGCTTTGCAGATAGTCCCATAAATCTTCTCTGAAATGAGAAGTCCTCAGCTAGAGGAGAACAGTGTTTTTCAGAAGTATTATCTGCCATTTGGAGTTTTGGATCTAGCTTTCATTTTTTATTAGATCCAGATTAATAGTCACAATTATTAGGAATGAAATTGGGGGCTAGGCTCAGTGGCTCACACCTGTAATCCCAGCACTTGGGGAGCCGAGGTGGGTGTATTGCCTGAGCTCACAATTTTGAGAACAGCCTGAGCCAGAGTGAGATCTCGTCTCTAAAAATAGTCGGGCACTGTGGCGGGCGCCTGTAGTCCCAGCTACTTGGGAGGCTGAGGCAGGAGAATCACTTAAGCCCAAAAGTTTGAGTTTGCTATGAGCTATGATGCCATGGCACTCTACCAAGGGTGACAAAATGAAACTCCGTCTCAAAAAAAAGCAAAAAATGAAATTGGGGAAAAAATTAAAATTTTCAAAGTGCTAGAACACATGTTATGTACTGTTTAGTCAATGTGTTTAATGACCCTATGAGCCGGGTAAGGGTTGCATTTGAGCAGCAGGCCCTGTGATTCCAAACTGCATTTTCTTTATACATTATTACTTTCTTTTTTTTTTTTTTTTTTTAAACTGGCTGTCTTTTGTAGACCAGGACATTATTACATTTTTGAAGGATAACAAGAAATACATTTTGAATAGCTAAGGAGAGTTTATCTCATTACAATAAGCAGCTCCTGTTTAGAATCACATTCTGTCCAGTGTTAAGTTAAGGATGTAGAAATGGAGGCCTATGAAGACTTCCTAAAATAAGCTTATTCCCACCATGGATAAGTTTGTCCAGTTACTGTGAGCAGGAGATGGCAGCATGAACCTGATACCAAGTGACTTGACTTTAATCACAGGTGATCTATACAATATGGGGAACTTGCCAGCATATAATTCAGGTACCTGTTTGGAGGTCTTGGTTATCATCCTTCATCCCTTCTGCTCTGCCTGTGACACCTTTCTCTTAGATGATTTTTCACATGCTTCCCTTGTAGGGTTACCAGTTTGAGGAGGAAAACCCCCTGCGTGATCACCCTCAGCCTTTTGAAGAAGGGCTGCGGCGGCTTCAGGAAGGGGACCTGCCAAATGCTGTGTTGCTTTTTGAGGCAGCTGTGCAGCAGGATCCTAAGCACATGGAAGTGAGTGACTCATTTTTCTGATTTCGCACTAGACACTGCTTCCTCTAGTTTGTGGGAGGCCCCAAGGAGACAAGTGCAGATGGCTCAGGGTCTGGGGGATGGCCTAGTAGTGTAGGGGCTTGAGAGTGAGGTGGTGAGCCAGGGAGGCCGGAGGAAGGGAGAATGGAAGGTGAATATAGGGGTTATAGAATCTTTCAACTTCCCTAGGCTTGGCAGTATCTGGGTACCACCCAGGCAGAGAATGAACAAGAACTATTAGCCATCAGTGCATTGCGAAGGTGAGTACACTGGAAGGTTGGATAACGTGATTTCCTTTTTCTACAATTAAGAATGATAGAAGCCCAGACCTAGATCCATATCTTCTTTCTGAGTACTACTGAGAGTATTTTTTCATAATGAAACTCTGAGGTTTCTATTCTTTCATCAGCTTTTGATTTTATTTGTGGGACCCTGGTTGGTTCCTTGTCTGCTAAAACTTTCCCTTTTTCAGATCTGTAACTTTATTACTAACTTGCATAATCAAAGGAATCCTAGGAATAAGGTACCTTAGCAGGAGGAGGTTGGGGAAGTGAGGTCATCATGATTCTGGATTTCAGAACTTGGCTTAGATCCCAGAGTGCTGATGTGTGCCAATGTCATTGCAGATACTAAGTCCTCTCATTCCTGTCCAAACAGGTGTTTGGAGCTAAAGCCAGATAATCGGACAGCACTAATGGCACTGGCTGTAAGCTTCACTAATGAGTCCCTGCAGCGACAGGCCTGTGAAACCTTGCGAGACTGGCTGCGCTATACACCAGCCTATGCCCACCTGGTGGTACCTGCTGAAGAAGGGGCTGGTGGGGCAGGACTGGGCCCCAGCAAGCGTATTCTGGGGTCTCTGTTGTCTGAGTGAGTGTGAGGGCTTCCAGGGGTGAGGAATTATGGCAGTCTGAATTAGTAGGGGAGTCACCTTGACTTTGGAAGTTTGACTAGATTGAGACTCACAAGGGTCCTGAGAATGGGATGGGAAATCCAAGATAACCTTAAAGGAGGTTTGAATTCTGTAGTGCAGTGTGGGATGAAATATAAAAACAGGATGGCTGATGGCTGATAGATAGATGGATCTTAGGGATATGACTGACCAATTAAGGAATTATTTTGGGGCAAGGGTAGGAATATAGACATATCCATCTGCCTACTTTATATTTTTTTTCTCCTTGTCCAGCTCCCTGTTTCTTGAAGTGAAAGAACTCTTCCTGGCTGCTGTGCGCCTGGACCCTACATCCATTGACCCGGATGTGCAGTGTGGCTTGGGAGTCCTTTTCAACCTGAGTGGGGAGTATGACAAGGCTGTGGACTGTTTCACGGCTGCCCTCAGCGTTCGTCCTGATGTGAGCCTTGGGAGGAATGGGAAACAGGACATGGCTCTGTATCTGACTAAAGATTCATTTGTTGGGAGTCATGGGATATTTAATTACATCATTCCTTATACTGAATACCTTGGGAGGATTGGGAAAAGAAGGGTGGGCATCCAGGGTCATCTGGACATAGGGAGTCTGCATAGCAGGACAGGGTTCCACTATGGCCATACAATGAACTGTTGAGAGTGGAAGGGGAAAGTAACACATGTTAGCTAAACAGAGCAGTGAAGCAGGGGGAGGAATGGGCAGACCTGAGCCTGGCTTATGTTCCCAACCTTTCTCCATCCCTATCCCAGGACTATTTGCTGTGGAATAAGCTAGGGGCTACCCTGGCGAATGGCAATCAGAGTGAAGAAGCAGTAGCTGCATACCGTCGGGCTCTGGAGCTTCAGCCTGGTTATATCCGGTCCCGCTATAACCTGGGCATTAGCTGTATCAACCTTGGGGCTCACCGGTGAGAATATCTGTTGAGAAATGAATGAATGAACTTCTCCTTGTTTTTGGCCCTAGTTCCTCATTTGCTGAGCTGGTCCCTTGACTAACTAGGCCCAGCTTTTCTTGCCAGGCCAGCTGAGCCACCTCCTTCCATTGTTGTTCTGCTCATGAGCTCTCATTCCTCTTCTTTACAGGGAGGCTGTGGAACACTTTCTAGAGGCCCTCAACATGCAGAGGAAAAGCCGGGGCCCTCGGGGCGAAGGGGGTGCCATGTCAGAGAACATCTGGAGCACCCTGCGTCTGGCATTGTCTATGTTAGGCCAGAGTGATGCCTATGGGGCAGCTGATGCTCGGGATCTGCCCACTCTCCTAACTATGTTTGGCCTGCCCCAGTGACAATGGGATGGGCTGCCTTGTGAGTGTTTGTCTGGAGGGGTCCCCGCTCTGGACGTGACTCCCTCTCCCCCAAATGTGCCTACCAAGGGGGTGGGCTGATGACCATAAGCGGTACGGCCTTTCAGGAGCGGCTGCCTCAGTGTAGGGGTGGGTAGTCCGTGTTCTAGTTCCTACATAATTGTAGGGAAACAAGCTGTGTTGTCTCTAAGTCCCTTGGTAATTCAAGGGCTGTACATCCATGCAGATCTCTCTGTTCATCATGCCCTTTCTTGGTGCTGCTTTTGGGTAGGACCCAACAATTTAGGGTAACTGTTGTCATCAGCTGCCATTTCTGATAGGTAGAATGTCTCCCCTTTCCCCCATTTCTGCTGGGAGTTGGTAATAGTCTAGCTCCTTGGGCAGTTGTATATAAGAGATTCTTCTGCCATTCCCCATCATTGATGACTATCTGGGATGGGATGTGTTAGGAGTTGGTCTGTTTGATTGAAATGTTGATTTGACTCAGTAGAGCTGAATTTTGGTAGGGGTGCTCATAGTTCTCTTGCTCTTGGACCTGTCTTGGCTTGAGCTCTGATTTCCTGTGAGTACAGTGCTGATATAGTAATACTAGTAACATTAATCCTAGTGGTCCTCAGGAGCTACCAGGGTCAATTGTGACAGAGCATGTTTGGTGTGGGGAAGGAGGAATGAGCATTTGTGAAATGAACGTGGTGGAGACAGCTGGGATCAGATCAGGGGTTCTGTCTTGGGGTCTTTGGTGGGAGGGCAGAGCAAGTGGGAAGAGGGGTGTGGTGAGTGCAGCAATCCGTCCTCTTAGAAAGACTGTGAGTAGGAATTGAGCTAAATCTTCTAGAAAGTTGGTTCAGAAATTATAGTCTTGCCAAATTTCTAGCAAAGTTCAGTGTTACTATAAGCCTTTGCTGTACTTCTTGAAATGTTCTAGGGGAGAGCATTGAAAAACCGTCTTCCTCCATATTACCTACACAAGGTGAAGATGGAAGGAAGATGAAGAAGAGGGAGCAGCTTGGATTCTTCTCTTCTCACTTGTCCTCTGCATGGGGAGTTACACTGACCGCCAGAAATGACTGCTAAGCCTCTTGCCTTGTCTTCAGTAGCTAATGATCAGAGAGATGTTTTTTTAAACTACCATGGTCCCAAGGTTCCATCCTGAAATTTATTTTTTTTTGTATGAATATGTGTAAATGATTTAAAATTAAAACTGTGAAATATTTGTATGAAGAATAAATGGAACTGGTGTGGGCATGAGTTGTGCTGCTTCTGGTCACGAAGCTGGGGTGGCAGGAGATGGGTTGGTGTTTGAAGGACTTTTTTTTTGAGACAGAGTCTTACTGTGTCACCCTTGGTAGAGTGCTATGGCGTCACGGCTCACAGCAATCTCAGACTCTTGGGCTTAAGCCAGTGGTTCTCAACCTTCCTAATGCTGCAGCTCTTTAATACAGTTCCTGTGGGTTGCGACCCACAGGTTTGAACTGCTGGCTTAAATGATTCTCTTGCCTTGGCCTCCCCGTAGCTGGGACTACAGGCGCTTGCCACAATGCCTGGCCATTTTTTTGTTACTATTGTCATTGTTTTTAGCAGGCTCTGGTTGGGTTTGAACCCACCAGCCCTGGTGCATGTGGCTGGCACCCTAACCACGGAGCTATGGGCGTTGAGCCATGAAGGACTGGTTTTTAATATTTTTTTCTCTTTTAAATTCTCATTAGTATATTGATTATCCATTCATCTATCTAGTAATTATTGAGCACCTAATGTCTGCTAGGTACTAAGGATCAGATGAGCAAGGATCCTGTGTTTTTGGAGTTTCTGGATTGGAAGAAGACACAGGCTTAACAATCAGTTTTTATATGTGTGTTACTACTACAAAGGAAAGTACGCTATATGTGTGTTACTACTACAAAGGAAAGTACGCAGTGCTGTATAATCATGAGGTTTTGTATTATGAATTACATGGGAGGATTTTGATAGTTTTTCAGTACATAAGGTAGCTAAAGGTTTTTATCTGGTTCTGTTAGGTTTTATCAGGAATTGCCTTGAGTCATATCAAGATGGGTATCTATCCTAAGGAAAAGTTTAAAAATATAAACAGATATTTGTATTTGGAGTATCTATCCTAAGGAAAAATTTAAAAATATAAACAGATATTTGTATTTGGAGACAAAGTCTCACTTTGTTGCCCTCGGTAGAGTGCTCTGCTCTACTCAACAGCAACCTCAAACTCTTGGGCTTAAGTGATTCTCTTGCCTCAGCCTCCTGAGTAGCTGGGACTATAGGCACCTGCCACAACACCCGGCTATTTTTAGTGATGAGGGGTCTTGCTGTGACTCAGGCTGATCTCGAACCTGTGAGCTCAGGTAATCTACCCGCCTCAGCTTCCCAGAGTGCTGGGATTACAGGCATGAGCCACGGCCCTCTTTTTTTTTTTTTTTTTTTTTTAAAGTGGGGCTCAAAAAGCTATAAAAAAGAAAACTGGTTCAGGAAATTATCCCTACGGTGAAATACTTAGTTACTGTATTTATGGAATAATTTCTGATGACAATAAATGCTAACAATATGATGAGAAAAAAAGGTTAGCAAATTGTATTTATAGATTCTCCTAAAAAAATTGAAAAAAAGCATAAGGAAACGCTTCAGTGTACTAAACATGTGAAGGTTATGAGTGATTTTTCACCTCACTTTGTCATATTTCTCTGTAATTCCAAATTTTTCTCAGTGTGAGTGTAATACTTTTCTAGACAAAATTGAAACATTGTGGGGATGGGCAGGAAGCAGCAGTGTCATCTGTCGTCACATGAATGATCACAGGGCAGTTGATGTTGTATGCTCTGAAGGGCTGTAGTGCAAAGCTTTGGGCGAGAAGGGGGCTGGACAAATTTCCTGCATAGACATGAGAAGGAAGGAAGAAAGTGGCTGTGTAGATGGTTTCAGAATCAAGCTAACACCTGGTTTAAGCTTAGTCTGCAGGTTTGTCTACATCACCTGCTTTTGGTAGCATGATAGTGTCAAGTGGATCCTTTTCTTGCATGGTCTGTGCCAGTTACATCTTTTGAACCCAGATCAAACTTGGCCAGTATTACTGAGCCCCTACCATGTGCCAAGCACAGTTCCAGGCACCAGGGCTACCATCCACAAGGCAGACAAGTCCCTACTCTCACGACTTACACACAATACACAAGTAAATCAGACAATTTCAGTTCTATGAGGAAATCAAAATGGCCCAGTGTACTTATTGGAGAGTGAAGGGTAGGTCTGGTGGGGGCAACCTCAGGGTGGTCAGGGAAGGCCTTTCTGGTGAGGCACCTGTGTGACTGAGTGGAGGCAGCCATGGGGAGTTGGTGGAAGAGATAAAGAAGTGAGGTCCTAGGCTTGGGGAGCAAATGTAAAGACTCTGATCTAAGGTTAAGTTTACAAGAGTGCATTCCAACGGGAAGAGGGCAGGAGTAGTAGCAGACCTGGGCACCTCTGCTCCCACCTCCCTCCACCTTCACAGCTAAGCATCTGCAGGGAGTGGGCTGTGCTCACTGCCTCTACTGGAGGCCATTCCACTCACATCTCTTTACACTACTGTTTCCTGCTGAAACCACTTTGCTGAGGTCACCAAGGACTTCACATCACTAAAGCCAATGGACGTACTTCTGATCTTACTTTACTGTGACATTTGATCCTGAGGCAGCTCTGCCACACCTGGTTGTGCAGGTTGTGCTCTGAATACTGTGCCATATGCCATAATTCTGTGTCTAGTCCATAGGACGATGCTCCAAGGTGGTGGGCAGTACGCAATCCATATGGTGTATTCACTGATAACCACTCTCCTTTAAGCCTTCCCAGCTTTTGTTATTTCTTCTCTCCTAAGATTCTGCTTCTCAGTCTTCTTTATTTCTCTGTCTGCTCTTAAAATCTTGGTGTTCCTTAGGGCTCTGTTCTTGTCTTGCTTCCCTTGCTTTATAGGATCCCTTGGTGGCCTGTGATATATCCACACCTGTGGATAACACCATTTAAATGCTGACGGAAGTCCAGCCTAAATCTCTACCCCAGGTCTTGGATACATGACTTTGTTACTATGTCCTGTCCCCTCCCTGGGATGTTCCCCAGCACCTTAAACTCAGCAGGAATTTTCTTCCAAAAATCTCAGTTTGTATACTCTTGCAGATGCATGAGAAGAAAGCCATGAGTGGATCTGGACTCCTTACTCTCCTGTAACAGTTCTGCAGGGTCTGCCTCTTCAGCATAGCTCACAGAGGTCCTCTGGTCTCTGCATCTTTATTGTCACTTCAGTGCAGGGGTTCATCATTCTTGGATTAGCGATAGCTTCTTGTTTCTTATTTCATTCATTCCCTTATCCTTACCACGGAAACGAATTCTTCTTAGACGTGATACGCATGTTGTCTCTTACCTCTGACTTCCCATGATTGTGCATGGAGAAGTTTAATCAGTGCCTGAATACAAACTGGAGTTGGGGGCTGAAGAATCAGGAAATGCAGAAGGAGCTGACCCAAGTGTGTTTTCATTCTTTCTTAGTTGGAGAAGATAAATATAAATTCTTGGTCTTTGTGTACCTTCTTCCCCAGGTGTAAATGCCCTGAGACAAAAGTACACCATGGGTATTTTTCTGGAGGGCTCTGCCAAAACAGCACACTTAAGAGTGCACCCTCTTTCAGAATAAAACCATGGAATGAACTAGGAACCCTGTCTAACTTTTTTTTTGAGACAGAGTCTCACTTTGTCACCCTCTGTAGAATACTGTGGTGTCACAGCTTACAGCAACCTCAAACTCTTGGGCTTAAGCAATTCTCTTACCTCAGCCATAGACCTGCAGGCTAGTCCCAACTACTTAGGAGGGACTACAGAACACCTGGCTATTTTTTGGTTGTAGTTGTCGTTGTTTGGCAGGCCAGGGCTGGATTTGAACCCGCCAGCTCTAGTGTACGTGGCTGGCGCCCTAGTCGCTGAGCTACAGGTGTTGAGCCTGCCAACTCTTGGTATGGAAAGGAGAGCACATCTCTGGAGAGTGACCTCTGCGGGGGCAGGTGTGTATCCTGCTCAAAGGCTCTGCAGAGCCCAGGGGTCAGGTGTTAACAGTATGTGATAGTGGGAAGGAGCTCTGCAAGGGAGCTGTGGCTTTGGAGGCTAAGACTATGTAGGTTGGCAATAGAACTATGAGCACTTAATGAGGAGTCCCTGATGCTGGTATCAGAAGAGAGGAGAATGATAAGACAGAGACAGTGGGTGGGAACCCTTTGGCTGTGACTGATCAGTGACTGCTGTGACCACCACTAGCATTGCAGAGGCCACAGACATCTAGGTGAACTGCCTTCTGGTGCCTGGGGTGCTTGCTGCTCCTATGTGGGTCCTGTTTTTGTTTGCACAGGCTGGGAATAAGGAGATAATTAGAGCAGAACTCAATTTGGCCATGACCAGTTGATAAGAGAATCAGGAGGGAACTTAAGCAGGCACCACACATACCACACACCTGGGAATTCTCAAGAAAATGCCAGTAGAGCACAAAAGGACTTACCAGAATGAAAGTGCAATAGGTAAGCAGAAAGGGAGGATGACTGTTGCTAAGAACCAAAATAATTGTCTGAAAAATCAAGCAAAAATATACACATATAAAACAAAGTTATGAGGGAAAAACCAAAGGATTAGGAGGATAGATCTAGGAAACCTAATGTACAAAGCCATCGAAGTTCTGAAAGAGAATGAATAAGTTAATTAAATGAAAACCAGAAAATGCTCATGAGTCAAGGCTTGATTGAAAAGCTATGCTGAATCCTATACAAGACTAGGTAGAAAAACTGGGCTCCCTAGTATCAGTTGGGCTAATTGGATTCTGGAATAGCAAAAGCTGTGTGGAGGCCTTAACTGCCAGAGCCAGATGGACATGATTACCATAACAGCTGGGAAGGTCAGAGTGGGAATAAGCAGGCCTTGACCTATACCAAACTGTTGGAATGGTTAATAAGCCCCAGTGTTCCTAACAGCAGGGAAGGTGGGAAGGCAATGAAGACATTGCAAAAGGCTGATGTTTCCATTTTCCACTACAATGGAAAATCCTGATTCCTTGCCCAGGTTCAAGATCTGACTCATTTATTGAAGAGGTTAGGTCCCTTTGAAAAAGAATCCTGTGATACCATATGCAAGTAAGTATATTCAATAAATATTCCAAATTGTCTCCAAAAGGACCCATATACTAGAGTAACCATATACCAGGAAAAGGAGAATATCCAAATCTTCAAGGGATCTAAAATGCTATTATGTAGGTCTTTCCTAGGAACACTAGAAAAATGTCATCATGACCTTATAGAGGGATATGAATGGTAGCCAGGAAGTAAATGGAGTCCTGGCCCAGCCCTCCTCATGGCGGTCTGATGTGGTCTTTTAACGTTTAGCCTTTCCTCACTGATGCAATGACACCCTAGTTCCCAACTCTTCTCCTATTTCCCATCAGCTACTGAATTATAACTAAACCTTTTTATTCATTGTTCAAAATTATTTATTATTTAACATTTGGCATATACCAAGAATACATTTAACTTCACATGTAATTTATAAAGCACAATAATGAGATCAATCCTTTCCAACTTCACAAGAATGTTATCAGTAAACACTGAAACGCTGCTTCCCCTCCGTATTATCTCCTTGCTGTTTCCTCAGAAGTAACCAGTATCCTGCATTTTACAAAATATGTCTATCACCTATGTATGTTTCCCTAAACAATAGTGTGTTTATTGTTGAGTTTTCTAAAAATGACATCATTCTTTTATAGTTTCCTGGGATTTTCTTTTTTTCATTTAACTTTATATTTCAAAGAATCACATTTTGGTGTACAGCTGCAGTTCACAAATACACCACAAACTATTTGTTCATCTTTCTATTGATTATTAACATTTATTAGGCTGTTTCCACTTTTGGTTATGTTGAACAAATTGCTAAGAATGTTCTTGCAACTGTGTCCTAATGCACATATGCAAGAGATTTTGGGGTAGATGTCAAGGAGTGGAATTCCTTGGTAGAGGATATAGCAATTGCTGTGAATGTTAATTTACAAGGTAATGTTGAACCGTTTCTAGAGTGAGGGTGTCAATTCCTTCCTCACTATCAGTAGATAAGAATTCCCATTGTTCTGGGCCTCGCCTGTGGCTCACTGAGGGGGGTGGGTTTGAACCCGCCCCAGCCAAACTGCAACAAAAAATAGCCGGGTGTTGTAGCAGGCACCTGTAATCCCAGCTACTTGGGAGGCTGAGGTAAGAGAATTGCCTAAACCCAGGAGTTGGAGGTTGCTGTGAGCTGTGATGCTATAGCACTCTACTAAGGGTGATAAAGTGAGACTCTGTCTCAAAAACAAACAAATAAAAAACAAAAAAAACCAACAAGAATTCCCATTGTTCTATACTACATCTTACTCCCACACTGAGTGCTTTGGGACTCCAACTTGTTCTCTAATTTGGAATTGTTAGACTTATTAATTTTTCCATTCTAGGGACTTAAAAATGGTATTTCATTGTGATTTTACTTTGTAGTTCTCTGATTAATAAGGAAATGAACATCCTTCCATATTTGTTGACCATTCATAATTTTCCTTCCGTGAATTGCCTAATTTATGTGTATTGTCCATTTTCCATAGTATTGTCTTTGTATTACTGATTTTTAGAAGGTCTTTATGTATTTTGGATACTAATCCATATATATTACAAACAAATTTTGCCCACTGTGGGTTTTCTTTTTTATTTATTGTCTGGTATTTTTTGATTAACACAAGTTTCATATAGTTGAATTTCTTACTCTTAAAAATGATTATTGCTTTTTGTGTGTATATCAATATTCCTTGCCTAATATAAAATATTATCCTACATATTACTCTATAAGATTTATTGCTTTTAAAACTTTAATTCAAGTTGAATTTGGTGGCTCATGCCTGTAATCACAGCTACTTGGGAGGGTGAGGTGTGAGGATCACTTGAGCCCAGGAGTTCTAGGCTGCAGTGACCTAAGACTGAGCCACGGCACTCCAGCCTGGGTGATGGAGCAAGACCTTGTCTCTAAAAAACAAACAGAAAATTTAATCCATCTAAAATAGCTTTTTTAAAAAATTAAGTCATATACACATAGATCATGAATACATTTATGCACATGTGGGGTACCATGTGCTAATTTGTTTAAATACAATTTGGAGAGCTTACATCGAACTAATTAATACAGCTTTTGCCTCATTTACTTGATTATTGTGTTAAGACATTTATGTTCTATACTTGATGGATTTGACTTGTACCCTTGCAATATGCTCTGTATGTGCGGTCCTATTATTTACCCTCCCTCTATAAATACCCCCCTTCCCTTCCCACTCCATTTCTCTTCTTCATCCTGGGCTATAGTTGTGATCTATCTTTCATAAGAAAGTGTGAGTAGGGTGGCACCTGTGGCTCAGTGGGTAGGGTGCTGGCCCCATATACTGAGGGGGGCGGGTTCAAACCCAGCCCTGGCCAAACTGCAACAAAGAAATAGCTGGTGTTTTGGTGGGTGCCTATAGTCCTAGCTACTCGGGAGGCTGAGGCAAGAGAATTGCCTAACCCCAGGAGTTGGAGGTTGCTGTGAGCTGTGTGACTCTGTGAGTAAATATAAATTGGTTTCATAGAAGTACTGAGAAGATTGGATACTTTTTCTTCCATTCTTGAGATACTTAGGAGAATATGTTCCAGGTCCATCCATGTAAACAAAAAAGAGGTAAAGTCTCCATCTTTTTTTAAGGCTTCATAGTATTCCATGGTATACATAATACCACAATTTATTAATCCATTCATGGGTCGATGGGCACTTGGTCTTCTTCCATGACTTGGCTGTTATGCATTGAGCTGCAGTGAATAATCTGGTGCAAATATCTTTTTTGCAAAGTGATTTTTGGTCTTTTGGATATACTCCTAGTAGAGAAATTGCAGGATCTAATGGCAGGTCTATTTTTAGATCCCTGAGTGTTCTCCAAACTTCTTTCCAAAAGGAACGTATTAGCTTGCATTCCCACCAGCAGTGCAGAAGTGTTCCTTTTTCTCCACATCCACACCAACATCTGTAGTTTTGGGATCTTGTTATGTGGGCTACTCTTATTGGAGTTAGATGGTATCTCAGAGTGATTTTGATTTGCATTTCGCTGATGATTAAACATTATGAGTATTTTTTCATATGCCTATAGACCATACACCTGTCTTCTTCAGAGAAGCTTCTGTTCAAGTCTCTTGCCCATAGTGAAATGGGACCACTTGTTCTTTTCTTATTAATAAGTTTGAGTTCTTTGTGGATTCTGGTTATCAGACCTTTGTCAGAAACATAACCTGCAAATATCCTTTCCCATTCTGAGGGGAGTCTACTTGCTTTACTTACTGTGTTCTTGGGAGTGTAGAAGCTTTTTAGTTTGATCAGATCCCAGTAACATATTTTTGGTATTGCTTCAATTGCCCTGGGGGTCCTCCTCATAAAGTTTTCTCCCAGGCCAATTTCTTCAAGTGTTTCCCCTGCATTCTCTCCAAAATCTTTATGGTTTCATGTCTTAAGTTTAAATCTTTTGTCCAGTGAGAGTCAATTTTTGTTAGAAGTGAAAAAGTGTGGGTCCAGTTTCAGTCTTCTACAAGTTGCTGGCCAATTCACCCAGCACCATTTGTTAAATAGGGAGTCTTTCCCCAATTTATATTTTTGATAGGGTTATCAAAGATCAAATGATGATAAGTGTCTGGATTCATCTCTTGGTTCTCAATTAGTGATCAAAACAGCATGGTACTGGCATAAAATAGCTTTTTATAGGCTGGGCAAGGTACTGGCATAAAATAGGTTTTTATAGGCCGGGTGTGGTGGTTCATTCCTGTAATCCCAGCACTCTGGGAGGCCGAGGTGGGTGGATTGCCTGAGCTTATGAGTTGGAGACAAGCCTGAGCCAGAGTGAGATCTCATCTCTTAAAAAATAGCCAGGCATTATGGCAGGTGCCTGTGTTTCTAGCTACTTGGGAGACTGAGGTGAGAGAATCACTTAAGCCCAAGAGTTTGAGGTTGCTGTGAGCTGTGACAGTCCAGCACTCTACTGAGGGCAACAAAATAAGACTCTTTCCAAAAAAAAAAAAAAAAAAGTTAAATAGGTTCTTATATATGATGTGAGGTAAGGAATTATTTTAGTTTTTTTCCAATGGATAATTACTCCAGAACCATTGACTGAGTGACATCATTTTTTGAATGATCTACAGTGCTGTCTGTACCATATATCAAAAGTCCAAATATATGTGGTTCTGTTTCTGGCTTTTGATTTAGTTTCTGCTATGTCTTGTGTATCCCTGTGTCCACATCATACTGCCTTAGTGATATAACTTTGTCATAAGCCATTGTTTCTTTCAGGGAAAGTATTCTTCCTACTTCCAGTTTTTTTTTTTTTTTTTTTTTTGTTAAATCATAGCTGTGTACATTAGTGCAATCGCCTGTACCCATTCTAACATGCACCATAGATGTGGCCCCACTCATTACCCTCCCTCCACCAAAACCTCCCCCCTCCCTTCCCCTTCCTTGGCCCTTTTCCCATAGTCTTGTGCCATAGTTGGGTTATAGCCTTCATGTGAAAGCTATAATTTAGCTTCA